>JAULBP010042807.1:0-13297 GCA_032355345.1 Lepetodrilus pustulosus
ACACACACACACACACACACACACACACACACACACACACACACACGCTATATCCAAGGTCTGTTCCGCTTCTTACAAATAGCCAACCGTTGTGACTGATACTGAAGTGTCATAAATTATTACATTAATATGGCGTGAATGTCTTGTAGGGGAATTTGATTTATTGCATTCTTAGTTTCACAGTTGGTATGGTGGTACTATGACCATCAATGCATTCAACGATGGGCCACCTCATCATCATATCAGCATCACCTCACCATCACATCTAAAACAATATGCTGTACTAATATATATAGTGTGTGGAAGACACACACTTACATACTAAACGAAGATACAACGGGGCAGCACGTTCCTTATGTGGGCGACTATGAAACCGTCGTGACATCGTATTATCTGCTTCTCATGATATGTGTTTAACAATACAATAAACTCCTGTGTATATCCTTTCACAAAGCTCTCTTATCCACTTTGCAGTGCATTAGCTATCGGCAAAGAGAGCGCTATGGTATCTTTGTGGATAAGAGAGCTTTGTGGATAGGAACCACAGATCTCGTCAGATTTACCGAATGAGGGATCGGCCACTCATGATATAACATCATCCAGTAACACTGATACATCCGCTCTTCAGACAGTGATACCACTTAGTCGGGGGCAGACCGTTCTCACTGAGACACGACTACGCTGTATTAAACATAATCTGCTTCCTAACCCGACAGGATTTAAAAGCAATAACTTTACTTTCCCAATATAATGGAGTATAACATTCGTTTGTCAAAGTTAGCGCCATTTTCAGTCAGCTTGCTTATACAGCACTTAAGACTAACTTTATTTCTGCACTTCTTCTGTCGTAGGCTCCAGACATAAGGCAGATAAACATCACCTTGAGTTTTTTTCTTACGTTTATTTTGTCGTAAAATGTAACATAACAAAAGGGCCTCCAACAAGACTGAAAATACCTGACCAGTATCTGGCTGGTTTCATCATGTCGTATGTTATACAGAAATCAATCGCCGGCATATATAGAACCTAATTGCATTACATTATCAATGGGAATAGCTTTCTATTCAATCAGGGGTTAATACTGACACTAGTCCTGTAGCCAAAGCCAGGATGCCCAATGCTAAAGGTATCCTAAGGACTAGTAGAAATTGAGGATTCATTAGGCTTTTACTATATGTTATCATTATCAGGACTAGTGCTCCAAAATGTTAGTATTAACCTCTGTTCAATGCATTGATAATATGTTAGAGAGGTCGGGTGGGTGATCGTTATTATGTGTAGTGCAACAAGTAACACATCTCGGCACTGTTGGTGTTATTTACTGATATAGACGTACATTCAATACACCATTTTTGGGAACAATGGCTTACCCGGTATTATAATATTGCCAGTTGATATTAAATCGTCATAGAAATCGTGAATTTAGTTAGTTAGCCAACTTTTCCCTAATCACTTTCTGACGAATAAACTATGCTTAGATAAAAGAAAAATCAAACAATATATTAATATGATTTAATAATCGTCAATGTTACCTTGATAATGATCTAGACGTTTATGGCGAATATACAGGTCTCGAAACGTACTAACAATCTTCTTATTACCATATGAACGTTTGTAGCGCTAGTATATGAGCCTTTAAGATTGTCATACGATCGTAAGAACGGTTGAGAATAGACCCCCCAAGGGCGTATCTAAAACTTGTCGCAAGTGTAGATACACCCTCTCCCAACAGCTCGTACTATTCAGTATAATCACAGTACTAATCTACTAATCAGCGAAGATAGTATTTCAAAATTCACATGTCAACAAGTTCAGGTTTTGCCTAATAGCTAGTTATGCCACTGCTGATGTGCCATGAATGTTTCTAATATCAGAAGGTCAACACTATCTTGTTGAAACATTTTGAATACGTTATACTATATTTTTTTTCGGTGAGTGCATTTTGAAATCGTCTATGTTTGCAGCGCTGTAAGGAGAAGCTGAACCTTCTGGCTATCTCTGTGATGAACCAGTGGCCGGGGGTCAAGCTACGTGTCACGGAGGCTTGGGACGAAGATGGCACCCACTCTAAAGACTCGCTGCATTATGAAGGTCGTGCTGTGGACATCACGACCTCGGATAAAGACAGAGCCAAGTACGGCATGTTGGCACGCCTCGCCGTGGAGGCAGGCTTCGACTGGGTCTTCTTCGAGTCGCGCAACCACATTCATTGTTCGGTAAAGTCAGGTGAGGAAATTTAGTTTTAGTTTCGTAGCATCCTAAAGTATGGAAAGGCGGGCGATTTTGCGGCAGTAGAGATTTCTATGGGAAGATGTAACGATATACAATAAGTTGTCAAGCTTCCACATTCCGCATGTGTATTCACATTGTCATTAGGCAAGCTATTTACACGCACCCCAAAAATGTGCGATATTGTAATGTACACCGAATGCCGAAAAACAAACAACTATTTTCATTGTAACCAATTTTGACAAAACTATCAATACCAACATATTTATTGACGTTTAATACTAACTGTGCAGAGAAATACTTTTCTACTGGCATGTGGCTTGCACTCAACGATACTAAATGGATATTTGCCTTTTGAAAGGCGCATCCTCTTCAGACACTGTATAGTGTCTCACTTTCCAGATTTAACCCCGTGCCTATTAACACTACAGTGTGTTGGAGCGGCCCCTCTAAGCAAATAATCCGTCGCCAAAATGCGTTTGTTGTGTAACAAAGGGAGACAATCTCGCCGCTTCTTTGCCGTCTTGTATAAAGGTCGTAGAAATGACGGCCAAAATAATTAGTGTGTTGACAAACTTTCTCAGATTTCACAGGGCAGGTGTAGTGCCGGCAGCTCAGCTTCGACTCGGGCGTGGCTAGGTTCTTATAGAAATAGCTGTGATGTTATTAAACCCGGGTAATCTGCAAACATATATAGTAGTATTCAAGTGTAAATTATGTGTAGGCATAACTGCAACACAAACAACGTTTATTCTATTGTTGTGAGACTCTTCAGCAAGTTTACTGTACACTAATTAGTAGAGAAGTTCGATAAGTACAAACACTGGCCGTCGAATAATGCAACAACCCACGCATATACGTCTTCGTCGAAATGGCAAATACTTGACAGTTGTACTACTAGGTCCCCCAGACTCGCACATCTTAATTCAACGATAGCATTACCAGTTTTCCTTAATGGTAAACCATGGAATCCATCTGAAAGGTCAAGGGAAATACTCACGATTTAATAAAGAATTTAGAAACACAACCATTACTAAGAATGAGAAAGTCAAATACGTACATTAATACACTATTGTCCGCGTTGTCCTTTAAGAAGGCGTGGCAACAACTTATTTACGCCGTGAAATATAGTACCGTGTTCGTCTTAACTTGGAAAGAGCTACATACAAATCCTCTGTTACTGAGTTCCTGATATGAATCCCACCAAGTGGTGGCGACACGAGTAGCAGCGGTTGCCCTTAATTATGAAGTAGGATATAGTCCACTGTCCCCACACGAATGCATGACCAGGTATTGCCTTCACCAACGTCTTCGTCTCTGGAGAACGCTATGGATGAGTCGTCTATTACTGAGTTCCTGATGGTACTAAAGTACCTGGTACGCTGACATGTAACCAGCTGGATTGGCAAATACATTCAGGGTATCCTTTCACTTAGCCCAGAAATCTAGACGTCTATTGCTCCATATATATGCATTACGCCATATAGCGGATAGCAAAAGCATTATGGATACGAAGCTACTGTGTCTACCTTTCACAAACTCTCTTCTCCACTAAGAGAACATAGCGCTCTTTTAGCAGTGCATTACCTATCTGCAAAGAGAGCGCCATTGTCTCTTAGTGGATAAGAGAGCTTCGTGAAAGGATACCCTAAATGTGCTTACCAATACTAACTCAGTCACTCTGTACGTGTACGTCATTGGAGCATCGATCACTAACGTTCTTGCTTCACAGATTGTAGCTCGAAATTCCTCTAACGTTAATTCCTTTCTGACCATAAGCTACTTTTTATGGGTTTATCAGGGACAGGCCATACCCATAAAAACAGTAGCGTATGGTCAGCAGGGAAGACTATAGAGGAATCTCGAGATACACACATATTTATAAGTTGTCCAGTAGGACATTCTTTTTACACGTGACGTAAACAGGACATTATGGTCCAGAGTTCTCGAAACAAATTAAAATTTGAAACACATTTTTTTTTAGGCTTGAATCGAGACGTGGTGATGGTACCCTAGGTTAAATGCGTCAGAAATAAAATAAACGCCAAAAATAGACGAAGGATACCTGTATAGTACGCAGTTTTTGGTTTTACTAGTTGATATATGCAATACAATATGCAAGCATGAATTTGACAGGATGCGGTTTTCCCTTCATACAACTGGAATCAGTGAAGTCGCTATAATTACATCTACAAAAACACCCCATTTCACGCAATTTGACCTTAAATAGTTTGTTATCTTTGCGAATCGTTTCAGCCAAAGTCATTATCCAATTTGAACAGAATCGCAACTTTTCGTGAGGCATGTGGGCCCATTAAAATTTCGAAATTTTCACACCCGTTCGTTTTAAGCAAAACATAAAACTTGAAAGGTTTTAATTCGGAAGTAATTAGACAGAAACTGAGGCATGCGCAGTGAAGACGGGACTGCGCAGAGAATGTCTGAATTGTTTGCTAGCCGTGCTTCAACGTGTAGAAAGTCTACCCTTGGTTGGAGCACTGGGGACTTTGGTCTTCGTCGGAATTCGGAAATTATTCGGAGTTAGACTTTTTTTCGTCTCAGCTTTGCCGTATACTATTAGCCACCCAACTAATTATATCACAGCGTCCTTTACCCCATTGGGTGCGCCCTAGAATGTACAGTGAGTATTTAAGTTCACCTCGTTCGAATTTTGGTTTGTCTGGGAAAACTGGTGTCGAAGAAAACTGAAAAGTTTCTTCAAAACGATTTAGAATAAATATAAGCGAAATCCAAAATTAGTGTGTTTATAAGCTTGGCATGCCATGTTGTTGTATCATTCTTATTTTTAAAACTGTAGTTTTCCACACATGTACTCCACATGTAGGTCTTTTTAGATAACATAAAATGGTAAATGTTGGAAGTTAAATTAAAAGAGCTGTTGCGTGTATTGAATTATCGCCATTGTAATTATGGCAACAATAACAACAACAATAACAACAACAATATTAGTAATAACTGTTCTCCGTGATTTATAGTAATATTACATTTTAGTATTTTTGTTTACATAGCTGGCCAAATGAGTGTTAATATACTATTTATACTATGAATACTGTCATTATAGATTCTGTAGTTAAATCCATGCCATCAGAATTATTCAGGTTGAATGGCCTGCCGTTAGAATACGTAAATGTTGCCCAAATAATATACACGGATAAGCAGAAACAATTTAATTAATTTCCTTTGAGTAGCACAACTATTAAAAGTAAAAGTTCACGTACATATAGTACAAGACTAATATCGTAAATTCTATATACTCTCAGCGGTTGGTCATTAACAGTTGAAGGAACATTTCTAAGAAAGTGTTTGATGCTATTCTTTTGACCACTGCGCAAATGAATATCTTTGCGGCCGGACTTCCTTTCCAAATAATGTCAAGTGTACGAAATGCAAACTCCAAGCAGACACGCAGTCTAGGTTGACAAATTGTTATTTGCTCACTCCATTGTTGTATCAGCTAAATGACAATAATGTATACATGTTATCCCACAATACACCTTATATCAGTGCCAGTTTGATCCTTTACAGTTTGAAGATGTAATACTCCCCATGCGAAACTTGTCAGCAAGGCGGTGCTAATAGCGACGTACTCGCCTTTTGCTTGTAATAATCGCGAGACTATGCGTTGCCACCATTGGAATTCAAGTCCGCGAAATCCTTTCTCGTAGTTGAAACGATTTGGGACTATGCAGGTAAACACGGCTGATAAAAAAAGGCATCGTGCATGTCAATTTGCTACCAGGTTTCCGTACATTAAGACTATTGAGTAGAAAACACTTCGCAAAGCTCTAGGTAGGAAAAATAATCCGGGAATTAGGTTTCTGAGAGAAGCACAAACATTGACAAGCTAAACAAGGTGTTCCCCTGTTAGCGTTCGGATACAATCGGTTTTAGTAGGAATCCACATGGTCTTGTTAGATGAATCAACATTCAAGTTTAATATGGTAGAATGCCGTACCACTAATTAGGAAGTGATTACCTTTTAGGTTTAAGTTCATGATAATTGACAGTTTTCATACCGACGATTGCAAATACTAGTAATAATTATTTCCAACCCACCTATTTTTTCTGCAAAATATGCATATACCTTAACATTATTTGACTGTCTGAAGTCCTACAAAGACCAGGAGAAGGTGTTACTTTTGTTTCTTTTTATTGAGATGCAACTGTTTCACTATGAAATATAGTGTAGAAAGTGACTATAGACTATAGAATATAGCGTAGAGAGTAAGTATATTTCGTACACTTTGTATTCGTATCCCAAGATCTCGTACTAAGACATTAAATTATTATTTAATTAAAGACATACATTCACATATATCGGACCCGCATTGTAGTACGGCAAAGTTTTATCTGAAAGGATATTCCTTTGATTTCACTACACGCGTGTTTTATGCAGCTACTTGTTCCCAAAGCCTCACTATAGTTATTAGTATATTAATATTGATTACTAGGAGGGCTTATATTATTACAAGTAGATAACTAAGTGAAAACTAAATTCTAGGCGTTTTTCCTTTACACTGCGTCATACCACGTTGAGGTGTGCACAGCAAAATGAATATTCCGAACATTTTCAGGTTTTTACCGGAAGTTTATACTTTCGGTTCAAGCAAAGTGGCATATCGAGGAGTTGCCACGGATTTATCTTCCATACATCGGTGAACATATTTAAAAAAAAAGTTAATACATTATGTGTATGCCAAGTGAATGTACTTGCAATTGTATCTAAGATTAGAAGTAGTCCAAAATGAGTACCAATATACAGTATAAGATTGTATGCCTTTAATTGAAGTTAACCTAACGTCGGTTTTGCTCCCCAGTACGTGGACAGTTAAAAAGCCAATTGGAAACCAACTGTTAAACTAGTAAAGTTAAACATACCACAGGCTAATGCTAGATTGAGATCTTCGGGTATAAGTTGCAGATTTCTGACTGGTCGGTGTGAAGTATCACCCAGACACTGTGAAAGTCACGAACATACTAAACTAGTGAAACATCATGAACAGAACACTTTTCTCCTATAAAGTCAGCAAGATTGTCCTCTTTGAAGAAGTTACAGAAAGTGGGAATATTTTCATGAAATAATCGTGTATATAGCTCTTAGTTTGTTTCTTTGTGCAATAAACGTTTGTTTGTGTGTAATGTTAAACGTGTATAATGCACTTACAGTTCAACTTTCAGTACAACTTTGGTTGTAATGTACGTTACATTCCGTACGCGGTTACAGTGCACCTTTGTCTGAGCTTTGTACAATATCCGTCACGTTCTATTCACAAGATGTACTAATTGTGAGAATATAAATGTGTAGTATACCGTCGTCATAATAGCAATCAATAGTGATTGCAATTTCATGCGGTTTTAAAGAAAAAGGAATGCTCAGCATTCTCCATACAAATTAAATTAAAAAACGAAGTGAAGGAAAAGGAACACTGGTCCCTTCCTATATTCAACGACATCAGTTATGTTAATGCATTAAACATCATCACACACGTGAGATTCAATTCACATTTGAATATAAAATTGTCTGTACAATAGTATCCTTTGTGTGGACGCTTTCCTTTGATTCTATACATGCTGTCGATTCTATCATCGTATTTTCCGCTCTGGTTTGATCCGATTTGAGGTAGATGTCGGTATCTCGCCGACTGCTTCCAGTAATAAAACCATATCAGTGGCGGTGCCTCAGGTATATACTCCTCCGTTCAGTTGATCGGCTTTGTGTACTGTGACGTTTCACCGTCACTCAGAAGCGACGATTAGTAGCGACCATCTCGCGATAGTTTTGCCATCAGGGCGCGAAAACCGGCATCCATGTTTTATCTATTGTCCAGTTGTAGTGTGAGTGACATTGTTGGGACATGACTGACAGATCTCGCCGATATGTCCGCCATCTTCTAAGAAAATCAGTGTAAAATTTTATCACGTCGTCAGCTCGGCGAGACAACAAGACGTCGGCGCCTATGCTCAGTGGCAAGGAAAACTGTATTAAAAGTACCCGTTCGCGGTGCTACCATACTGGGTTGTATAAGCACCAGGACACTTATCTAGCCTCTCCTAATTGAAGAAGATATTTAAATGTAAACATACACGCGTGTATAAGAAATACGGGTGGATTAACTGCGTCGTCTTATTCCGATACTCTTGACGTAAATTGCTATTAACTTCATATAGTGAGAGGGTGAACATACGACATTAACTATAATCTCTGAGTATAAGGTCTCGCTAATACGCAAATAAAAACTATGAGCGTAACGCACAATAGACGTCGGAGTATGTAAACCATAGACTAAACAAAAAAAAAAGAAACAAAAAAAGTCATAGACGTTTTACTTTTCTAGTTGTGACCTTTCTGCAATCTACAGTTTGGTCCTAACCTGCATGTAGACCATACTATAAACACAACTAAATAAAAAATATATTAATGAATTAAAAACACATAGCCATAGTAAAACCTCCATCCAATCTTCAATATTACCTGAGCAGAAATCATAGCCTATGTACGGTGTAACATACCTAATATTTTGTATATTACCCAGCGGGTTGAGAAGGAAAGTAAGAGCATATCATCCAGAGTAATAATGTTGCACTTTCAGTACGCCTCGAGCTTGGATTTGGCGCATTAAAAATGTGCATGATTATTATTATTATTATTATTATTATTATTATTATAATTATTATTATTGTTATTGTTATTGTTATTATTATTATTATTATTATTACTATAATAATAATAATAATAATAATAATAATAATAATAATAATAATAATAATTATTATTATTATTCTTATTCTTATTATTATAAGATGATGATGATGATGGTTATTATTTCTGTTTCCAGATTCCTCCGTTGCCATCAAAATAGGAGGCTGTTTCCCAGGCCACTGAACAGTGCTGACGGAATCTGGAGAGTCCAGACAAATGAAATACTTGTCCATCGGGGAGAAAGTTCTCAGTGTTTCCAGTGACGGCCATCTTGAATTCAGCGAAGTAATAAACTTTCTGGACCGCGATTTAACAGGAACCGCGCTGTACTTCCAAATAGACACCGAAGATGGCCGCACAATCACGCTGACAGCCAAACATTTAATTTACGTCAGTGAAAGCAACTTTACAGACAACGTTTTCGACAGTAGCGTTGTGAGTTATGCTGAGAACGTGAAAGAAGGTCACTTCATCCTTTCTGCTGACACATCACGTGCGTCACTGAAGGCGTCACGTGTTACGAGCGTGACATCACGGACTGAGCGTGGGGTCTACGCACCCCTAACCCACAGTGGGACGATAGTTGTAGATGGAGTGGCCGCCTCATGCTATGCCGTTGTAAACAACGCCAACATTGCACACTTAGTGTTTGCGCCTATGAGGGCCTTCCATGACTTAACAGCGTACGTTCCCTGGCTTACGCTATTGTTTGACGTTCAGAGTTCGAATCCCGAGGGCGTGCACTGGTATGCCAGCATTCTCTACAACTTCGGGTCACTCTTCCTCAGCCAGAGTGTGCTGTACGTACCGTGATGTGTATGTGTAAGCAAAAATCAAATGAACTAATCTCAAGAAAAGGTTTGTGACGTCATCCTAGGACATTCTGACGCCATTACCTGATCCTGATATCCGTGCGCATCCGGTTAAAAAAAGGTGTTAAAAATAGTGCTTATAACAGAACAGCAGATCCCGGCTTGTGTTGTCACACCCGTGTGTTTACCTTTGCTCTGGATGTCGGGAGTAGGGAAGCGAGTCCGAGACTCAGCCAGTAAAGAGGAACTGAGACACAGAACCATGCGCACGTGCGAACGCGCACCTTCACCTGCATATGTAAATTGTGCTGCTTATTACGTACCACGTGACAAATCTGTAACACGTGACATCAAAGTACGGAAATACGACTTGCTTCTCTGATGTAGATACATAGAATATTGCTTTAATAATATATTATTAAAAAATAATTGAAACAGAAGCACTCCTTTAGAATGTTTAGTCCAAAGTAAAATGTACAATTGCATTTTGATACTTGATACGGTACCATTTTATTTATTTGACAGCCAAATTTTATACACAATGTCGATATAATATTATGATGATGTAGAAATATTGTAGTATGTATTTTTGTACAAAACGTGATTAGTTTGAGAGTCACAGTGCATTTACCTGACGCCCGCATACCTTCATCTGCTGTACATACTTACATTGGACTGATCTTACCTTAATCACGTACAGGACAGTACTTAATTTATCTACTTTCATTTTCATCTTCTAGTTTAAAGGCATACTATCACAATTTTTTATTTTTTTTTGATTTTGTTTGTTTTTGTGTTTGATTTTTTTAGGGGGTGGTGTGGGTTTGGGGTGCGCCGTGCATATTTCAGGGACAAACGTATTTAACATGAAAGTATATAGATTGTATTTGTCTACACATGTATATTAGGCAATAGGATACATTTTCATCATGTCCCACTGGTTTTCAATATTTTATTTAACAAGTTTGAGAATATTGAAAGGCAATTGCGACATGCGGAAAATTTATGTTGTTGCACACTATACTATAGTGTAGATAATTGAAATGTTCATACGTTCAGGTAAAATACATTTGATAATGAAATATGTCAACAAACCTTGCGGGTATAAATGAAAGGATCTTGAAAGCGGTTCTAAACCACAATTGAAATAAGATGTATGTCGTTAACCTATAAACGACAGAATGTTTCCTTCTTAAATATTCAATTATGGTAGTTTCAGTTTCCTAAAGGTTTAGACATTTAATTTAATAATGTACATGAAAACATTTAGATATGCCTATGTTTTATATGCATATTACGTCGTGGTGTGATTACACTGTATTTGTAGAGAACAGTTATGGTTCGATATCCTAACAGATGACGATTGTAGCTCCAAAACACGTGAATACACCCCGCCCCCTTCCTTTCCCCATCCCTTCTTCCTATTCATTCCCCTCTGTACATAACTATATAGCGTGTATATTTACATACAAAGCATCCCTCAAAAGCTACTATACCAAATTAACCAAAACAGCATTTATTTTCCATGACATTACCTTACAAACTGTTTCTATTCGATGATAAATACCTATCTCACTATTGTCATCCCTTGCTTCTAACGAACTGATCGACGTATATCTTGAGGTTTACTGCCTCAAAATGGACACAATTGAAAGTACGTTCTTTCAAGAAATATTTTGGAATCTTTACTTACGTTATATCTTTACAATTTTGCTGGCCAGAAAATAATGTCAAAGTAATTGAAACAACCCTCATCAGTGCTATAGAGACATTTTCGTTCGCATGTCGCGTGTGAGGTACAATTGTACACATATTGATGTCCTACTGTTGCAGTTTTTTAGTTTATGCTTTGACAGACGTGTCATAATCTGTGCTCATCGGTTGTGATAGGACGTTCATTCCCGCTGTTAGCGTTATATCGAGGAGGTCAACGTTGCGGAGAGGTGACTTTCCTCATGACGTTTAGATTTACTATGTCTGTTTATTGCTGTTACGGATACGGATTTGCATTGTTCCCCCATATACAAACCAAAGCTAGATAGATGCCGTGGGTAGCGGTGAAGAGGAATAAAAACTCTCTAACTCTGAAAGAGACCCGAAAAACTGAATCTGATATTATGACACTCTAGTATGAAATGATATCTGAATTACATTACGCACTGCTAATAATGGAACTCTGGTGCTTCACAGTACCAATAATCAACAACCACCTACAATACATTGTACTGCTAATGATTGATGTTCCTTGTATTATGATACTACGACTCGACATAATATTGATAAGGAAGAGCTACATTAGGATACATTACCCAAGATGCATTAGGATACGTCATCATGCATACTATATATTGTACTATACCAGTGTTGGGAGTTCCATTACGATGCAGTGGTCTATTATTCGACAAGCACTTCCTCTTAATGCTATACTGACCTGTGATACTCAACAAGTTTGTGGAATGTCTTCACATTTTGGTTTACAGGACAGATTGAATCGGGTATATTCTGTATTTCCACATACCATAATATTAATTTAGTCTCATTATTACTTGTATTCTCGTGGAATAACAAAACGTTTGGTGTTACACGCAGACACGTGTCGTCATTCATTCACTAACTTGTTTATCTCATGGATGTCATGCACTGAATGACTGAGCCTTGTTGCACAGAACAGTTGTACTGTTACAATTGATTGTAAGTAAAACTTTAGGAACCCGCTACATATCCATTGCATGAAATAATTATATTTTGTCATGTGTCAGTATTGACAAAACCCCTCAAACGTTCGTATTACAGAGGTATACGAAGTTCTTCTAATATTGTGATTAGGTAATTATGTAAAGATCACGATGTGAACTTGTACGTCTTCATTGGCTTCTACCCACTAAGCTAGCATTGTGTTACTTGTATCATGTTCTTGGTTACCATGTCTTAACTATACGATTGAGCAGCAGTCTGTTGTCTCATCGATTCCTTAGGTCACATTATATTTATTTCGTTATTGTATAATAAATCCTTTCTGAAGTAAACAAACCATGTCGCTATTTATTTTTTGTTAACTCGGAATGCGATCTTCTGAATCAACTCGTGGAGATCAACTCAAATGGTTATTAATAATAACTATGGTTTTAGTATTATTCTATCAATTTGCCCCGGAAACTTGAATCGTTCCGGTGTGCATAGAGAAATGGACAAGCAGTAAACATGCCGTGAACTGATGAAAACATCGGACTGTCCGTTCCCTGGTTGTGAAGAATCTGGAAGAATCTGTTATATGACTACAATAAGCTGTTCACAGCTGATAATTATAATAATAACAATAATAATAATAATAATAATAATAACAGTAAGGTGTTCGTTTATATTGTGCAAAATTCATGTTCTAAGGCGTGCTCTATAAGCGCTACATTATTACCATGGTAACGGGATCAGTGTGTTCTCAGTTTATCCTACTCCCTGGGGAGTATACGACCCCAGCTTCCATTAAGTGGGCTAGAAGTTTATCATTCGCATGCCCATGCTGATAGTTTCCGTCCCG
>JAULBP010042918.1:0-13295 GCA_032355345.1 Lepetodrilus pustulosus
TCCGTCTTCAAAAATACAATAGTCATACAGTGGAAAAGTCTGGAGGGACACTGAACCAACGTCGACGTACATTGAACAGCAAAGACCGTGTAGGCCTACTATAAAGCAAAGTGGAGTATCATTAGTATTATCCAAGAATATATACTGGCACAACGACAAACTGACTTCCAACGCTCATTTGGTTGTTTCAGAGGATGCCATAGCTCAAGGTAAGCTCAGCGAGGAGGAAGTTAGGGACAACATCAAGCCTCTGTTCTATACCAGAATGAGGCTGGGAGAGTTCGACCCACCCGAGATGAACCAATACACCAAACTGAACCTCTCCATCATCCAGAACCAACCTCACAGGGACCTATCCTTGGAAGCGGCCTTAAAATCCATCGTCCTTCTGAAAAATACAGATAACGTCTTGCCTATGGTGAATGGCAAGTACAAGAAACCTGTGGTAAGCTGGAAATTGTTCCTGTATTATGTATTAAGCTAAATAACAAAGAAAAGCTGCGTTATATGGTTTTGTAATTGACCATGTAGATTGATGGCAGCATTGCCAATGTTCTTGAAATGCAAGATTTACGGGCATCTTTGATAATTATAATAATCACTGTAGGAAAAACAGTTAGGTGTTCTGTTCCAGAGTATCCTTTTACGAAGCTCTCTTATCTACTAAGAGAGTGGTATCGCTCGCTTTGCCGATAGCTAATACTCTTAGTAGATAAGAGTTTCGTGAAAGGATACCCTGGATCCTAACAAAGTCCTATCAGGATCCTGTCAGGGCACTTTCACTTTGGAGGCCTTGCCAGTATCTTGGTACCGTAGGACATTGCCAGAATCATGGTAGGACATACATTAGGCTACTGGAGCAGGAAAAACAATTTCTTTGCTGTGAATAATTTCCCAATTATACAATTACGATATTTATACAATGCACTGGTTGGTATGACTGAAAAATGGCTAAAAAGATTGCCACTATTCAACTCTGTGGCTCTGCCTCAAAGGTCTTTTACATGCCTATTTGGCATCAAAAAAGCCCATAGAAAATCTTCCCAATCCCAGAATGGTTTGGAAATATCATTCACTTGTATTATAGGTCGTGGGTCCAATGGCCAACAACTCTCAGCAATTATTCGGCGACTACTCCCCAGATATGGATCCGGACTACACCATTTCCCCGTATCAAGGTATCGACGCCATCTGGCCATGGGAGCTGCCCTTCGCAGCCGGATGCACGGACAACAGGTGCACGAATTACAGCGCGGAAGACATTAAGAAAGTTGTGACCGGTGCAGATATAGTCTTTGTATGCCTTGGAACAGGTTTGTAAGTTAATAATATACCACCTTTCCTTAACCCTCTATTCATACGGCTTATAATATTAAAGCACTCTCGTTGGTGATGAATTTATGCAGGCTATATAGAGCCTTTACGTCTCTGTTCATCTTTAACAGGCCAGGAACTGGAATCAGAGGGTAACGACAAACCGGATCTGGAACTCTTTGGTCAACAGAAACAACTTCTGAAGGACGTGGTTAGCGAAGGTGCGCAGTAATACCATCACGATGTCACAGGTCCAATATTGTTTCCGAGGAATCGATGTACAGCGTTAAGCCAGTAAAAATATTGTCGCCATTTTATGAACATCGCCATTGACACTGTAGCCGTCGTCTTCTTTCAGCGGGCGGTGCTAAGGTGATACTTCTAATGTTTAATGCCGGGCCTCTAAACATCACGTGGGCTGTCGACAGTCCGGATGTACATGCAATAGTGGAACTATTTTTCCCTGCGCAAACAGCAGGCGCAGCGTTGGTGAAAATGCTGATGGCTGAAAGCCCTGTTGCAGTACCCGCTGGTAGACTTCCGGTAACGTGGCAAAAATACATGAATGATGTAAGTATCGTTGTCTGAAGCCTTTTGAAAATAAAATCAATGTGGGTTGTTTTTTCTATTTAGTGCTTATAGTAGGCAACATAAAATAATTATATGCACATACATATTGTTACCAGTTGATTGCACATACATGATAGCAAAAGGTAGAATCAGCATGAAGCAAGTCACCTTACTGCACTGTACCGTCAAATTAACTGTTAAATGTTGCTTGTTTACATACAGGTACCGGATATGACCGATTACTCCATGGTAGGAAGGACGTATCGGTATTTCAAGGGTCAAACGTTGTTCCCGTTTGGTTATGGCTTGTCCTACACCACGTTCGTCTACAACGACATGGTATACGATGCTTCTATCCACGCCGGAGACAACGTTTCTGGACGAGTATCGCTCACCAACAGCGGCAACTACGGCGCCGACGAGGTATGTATACGATATAGTGAAGAGTGAAGCTGGTGACATTGTTAGTTACTCTCCTTGCCTTTGCTTCTACAGAGGATATTACGTGTTCAATCTGATTTAGTCTTACTGATTTAGTCATACGCAATCAATGGATCTGTCCTATTAAAGGCATACAGTCACAGATTTCAATGCGCATGTAGCACTATTTTAGAGTAATAAACTACATTCATTTGTGATACTTATCATCAATTTTAAATCGACGAAATCCCTTTCGTTGATCCACATCATGAGAAATTCGATCTAGCAGTTACATCTCCCAAAGAACAGACAATTAGAGATACGTTCCTTTTATTCATATCAACTATGAAATTGTTGAAACCTATCGAGTGTTGTGGAACAAGTACATCGGTATATAACAACTTTTGAGTTGACAAATCAAACGCAAGAAGAAGTTATTCATTTGTCCATTATACAGGCCAACCATCTGTGATAGTATTTTATAAAGACATACAATCACGGTTTATTGACATAATACTATTTCATGGTCAAATTACATCCTTGAAACGCCGACCATTATAACTACGACTAACCAGGTAATCTCCGTCACATTAACTGTTGTCAATATGGCCGGGATTTCGAGGATTGGTACTGGTTATCAATATTTTGAGATCTCATATTCTTTTTAGTTAAAATGTTATCTTGCGACTTTTTATACACGTACAGGTAGAGATAAAAGAGAACGACAACAAGAAAATATTGAAAACCGATGGAGCATACGGAAAATGTAACTTGTCCAACGTACTTACCGTGTAGACCAATCAAATGTACACATACATGTTTAACCAAACTGTTTGGGTGATGTTTAGGTGTCCCGTTCCAGGATTCTCACAAAATGTGCAGGAGTTAAAAAGATAGAAATGTACACAATAATACGATGTTCTTTATAATTTATAAAATTGTATCCTCTATAGGTAGTACAAGTTTATATAGCATGGGAAACACCAAGTGTCACGGTGCCACAGCTCCAGTTGGTCGACTTCGGACGGATTTCCGTTCCAGTTGGAACCACTGTTACGTGGAAGTTCACCATATATGCCGAGTCTATGGCAGTCTGGACTGATGACAACGGATGGGTGGTAGAACCTGGTAAGTTAGACTCTCGGGTTATAAAAAGTCCCGAAGAGACAATAGTGTTCATGAATGTAAATACTTTAATAGTAACTTATTCAATGTTAAAAGCCAAAACTTGACAAGTTACATGCTTACAGATCGCAACATGGGATACGTACATTATTAGTAATACTAGTACGTACGTTATATAACAATATTTATTTACGATTATGTTAAGCAAGTTCCCAGGGGCCGTATGCACAGACGTAGTTTAGTTAAACCGTAGTTTAAGAATCATACAGACAGTGGTATAACTCATCGCTTAAACCTAGTTTAGCCTAAACTGTGGTTAAACTACGTTTGTGCATACGGCTGCAGGTGTAAATCAAGGTACAGTGTCCCCTCGATATAAAGCTGTATTTGGGGTCCATGACTATAGTACCAGCCTTATAGGATAGTACAAGTAAATAATAAAAATTAAAATGGGATCCACATCTGACCCAACCTTATATCCGAATCAGCTCTATGTCGAACAGCCTTATATCGAGGGGGCACTGTATGTCGTTTCCTGCTAAAGTAAGAGCATGGTGCATGGAGTGATTTAGGCCAGGCCCCCATTTCACGACAACATCCCAACTTTAGGAACTCTTAACTTTATGACCCGGTTTATCACATCCTAATTTTAATGTTGATATAGTAGAGGATAAGACTTGTGATGCTCTCTTGAAACTCTTGATAACATCGAGGATAGGTTTAGGAGCTTCTATCTAACTAGTTAGGACTATAGTATGACCATTTCGTGAAACCCAGGCTTAGTGATTATCACCATATCTACAGATTCACAGTTCATTAATTACATCTGGGGCAATAACAAGAATTATACACTTTTAAGTCACCATTATAAGACATGTCAGAGTATGATGATATAGATCTACAACATATTATTTTATTTGTTTTCTTCTTAAATTTAAAAAATATAATACTGAAATAGCATTGGTTTTAATTTCAGCCCCAAAGGTTGGTGGAAGTTTGCCATCAACTGTCACTTGAGCAAAATCAAGGATCGTAACAGACGCCACACCAAGTCGTTCATGCTGGAGCGAGCCAAGATAGTGAACTCCTACACCAAGGCGTACACAGCTGACCTGACGGAGGACCACCCAGCACCCTCGGTCAAGGTTAGTGTCTAGGCCCCAGTTTCACGAAGGTGTCTTAACTATTTAGGAGCTCCTAAACAGCTATCGCCTAGCAAGAAGCATTTCACGATGACGTCACAAGTCTTATTCCTTCATAAATCGACATCTAACTGAAACTGGGTCATAAAGTTGGGAGCTCCTAAAGTTAGGACACCTTCATGATACGGGGTCCAGGCTATTGTGTTTTCTTAACATCCGTCAAATTAGTTGACTGATGTTAAGGAGACGCAATGTCATAGGGTGTGAGGATGTCAGTTCCCCCACAGTGCTGAAGTATTCGTAGGAAAAAGAAAGAAGAGGGGTGCGTGCAATCATTGATATATATTTTAATGATATTTTATTACTATATGTATATGCATATTTTATTCATGTATTCAGTTAATTCAACATTCTTCAACGTGCATCATCAAGTTTACTTGCCAGGGCTGAAACATAAAGGATTTACATTTTAGTACAGTATGTCTCATTTATATACAATCATTGTATTTCACCCATTTGAAAGTTAATATAACCAACTGCCGGGTATCACCCAAAAAGATAGAGACATCGTTGGTAGAACAAAAATAGTGTCTAACATGGAATCAAAAGTTACAACTTCAATTTCAATTACCTTCTCGGAGCAGATATGATACTCCAATATGATACTAGAATACTAGTGCATGCGTGCACCTTTTGCGGTGCTGTTAGAATACTAGGTCCGTCAGTACCAACTGGTGTTCGAAGGTTATCTGCAGCATGCACAAGTAGCACAGATTTGCACCTGACAATTACTACAACACCGCATTAATGAGCAAAACAATACTGATAGTGTCTCTAAACGTATATGATATAGAAACAAACAACATATACAATAATATACAGCTCCAATCTAGCACTCACCACATGTTGCAAGAACAGCCAAGGACCTTCTTCACTCTCACAGTCTTCTTCGCTTTGGCTGAGCCTGCTACACATGATACGGAGAAGTTCACTTCCTTGGTAGAGGTTGCGGTACAGCATTTACATTCCTTCACCATGGCATTATTGTTTGCAACGTCGTATGTGACAGCACTGATGCCGCAGTCGCCTCTGCAGGAGTATTGGTCGACCTCGAAGCTGTCGACACAGCCAGGCACCTTAATTGTCACCTTCTCATGATGTGGGTCACATGACTTCTTCTTGCACATGTACTTGCAGCAAGATCCTTTGGGTGCCAGTACCATTTCCTCGGTTGCCTGTACATAGACAATGCACGTTGACAAGTTTGCATTACGTATTGTACAGTTTTACAGGCAAACAACAGTATTGTATGTAGTCATGTAAAGCACCAATAATATTATGCGTGTATTTGCATAACCCAATTCTTAGGAACTCACAAGACATATCGTCAAATACTAATGCCAGCGCTACACATGCAACTGAATCGTCGTACGACTTGTTTAATGCAGACTTTCGATGGTCGGAATTATTGTATAATAATACATAGTCGGCGCTGGGAAAATATGTAGTCGTCCTAAATCAGCTACGACTAGTCGAGAATCGTTCGACGACGGGTCTGCACATGTTTTAAAAATCCAATCTTCGAATACCTTATGCTCGTTTTATTACAACCGGTACATATTGTTGTATTTCTGACAGGTCAGAGTCTTGTTTATGATGAGCCGGCAACTGCGATCATTCGGCGGTATGTAGTACTGACATAAGTATTGGTAAAATGAAGCTACATGTATATGCATATGTTACATGCTTACATGTGACAGACACTATTGAACATATCGATATCCTAGCACTGATACATTGTAGTTATTGACTTCAATCGAGGGATAGATGGTTTCGATATTACATGCACATCACCCTTACCTCGTCACAACTCTTGATGCAATCTTTGATGGGTTTAAGTTGTCCCTTTTCACACTTATATTTTGTGCAGTTGTCCTTGGGGTTTACAATAATTGCCCCCTCCTACAACATACAACCAATACATGTTATGGAGGTGTTAATGACACTGATTAGGTGAACTACAAAATATTTTCTATATTCTATATGAAATAGTATCGTTTCCTCAATGATGATGGAAATGCCATGTGTTTGATGCTGATATAGTTTACTTCTATTAGATGATTTAGAGTTTACTTCTGTTTATTGTTTCCTGTGTACTCGAATACTTTCATAATTTCATAATTATGTGTTAGCATGATAATCATCATGTATTAATACATCATGATCAGATTTCTAAATAGCATGCCATATGTTCCGTCAGCTGCATATCATCAAAACACACCAAAACTACCTATTATGTATAATAGTTCTTTTCTGAAGCACCGACCATACCTTTTGTTCGAGACATAGTGTCTACTTCATTAACTGGACTTATATAGTTAGCATGCTAGTATGGGTTCTTACGTCGTAGAGTTTTCCTTCGTAGATACACTTGTTACATTTCTCCACCTCGACACATTTTCCATCAGCGCGTCTCACTGTATCATTGGTGCACATGCATCCTGGCATTGGTGGTTCCTTGCAGTTCGGCTTCTCCTCCTTCTGTGTGCACGTCTTCTCACACGTAGTGTAGTTACTGTAGGCTTCGTTGTCTTTGTCGCACGCTGCACACCCAACATAAATTGTTGTCAGTAGGTTGTACAAGGCAGACTAATAATGCTGTAAGTGCTTTTGTATTGCAAAACTCTGGGTTAAATGGACGCCATTCAGAGAAGACGAAGAATACAATACGTGTATCACCCACTAGAAGAGATATATGCAATTGTTAAAATTGCTAACTGACTATCAATTTCATACATCAGAGGAGATATACAATCACATATTTCCGATTGGTAAATTCAGTCAAGTCACTTAAAACGTCAACTGCTGACAAACAGTTTACCATTGTTATTTTACTCGTTGATAAAAGTATCTAAAACACACAAACTAAGAAACACTAGCGTCCATAACTGTATATTAGTGGGCATCATGAAGTCCACGTTGACTCGCACTAAATCCAGGGTCTACTAATCTCATCGCGTTGATTGAACCAGAATATACTCACGGCAATCTTGGAAGTAGCAAGGTTTTGTTTCAATCTTGGGCATAGATACGCATGCAGGGTTTCCTTTCGTGTCCCTCGTTCTCTTTATCACTTGCACGCCGCAGGTGTTGTTACATGTTGACCATTTGGTCCATTGGTATTGGTCACCTGTGATGAAGGACATGCATATTACATCTATAAACCTCTTCTACATAGTACTATTCCAGTTCCTTATATGCAGCGGGTGAAAATACAGTCACAAACTCGAGGTAATCCCAATGAATTAATCTCACATCCTACTAGGTAACATTAAAAAAACACCAGACGACAATGTCATTTCATATTGGTTTTGAATATCCATATTATTACATGTGTCAGTGGTGCATTAGAACTGGTTAAATGCCAGTACTATTTATGAAGCATCATGTGGTACTTACAGTCACATGGTTCTCCGCATGCTTCAGTTTTGCCCTTGGTAGGTTCTGCACATTTGCCATCGTTCTTATTCTTCCATTCATATGTTCTGTTCCTGCTGCCACGTATAGTGCCTGGGTGGTAGCATTTGGGACTGCATTCTCCCCATGGGGACAACACTGGTTCGCAACCTGAATAGGAATGTCAGTGTTGATTTCCCAAGCTATTTTGCTCGCATTAATTTCCTGATTTACAGTAGTTATCCAATGCGAAATGTAATATTTGAATAGTTTAGAATTTCAACTAAATATTGTAACATTCACCCCCTTGGGGAAATTCATATCACAAATGGTGTATCGGCTTTATCATCATTATTATTACGTCTCATCTGGGTAGATGACATCAGAAGCCACACAACTCAAGGTTGTTAATGATAATCCTTCAACATTAGTTACAAAAACACTTCCTCCCTTATCAAACAAGTCACGCTTCAACGTGTTTATCTGCCCATCAATAGCGTTGAGCTTACATGGCTCCTCGGAACAAGGCGCAAAGTCCCTGTCCGTGACTCCGTTCTTGCATTCCTTTCCTCCACACTTGGCGCCTTGGCATGTCCTAGTTCTCTCCTTGGAATAGTCTCTGCACGACTTGGTACACTTAGTAACAGACCACGCTGACCACGGCCCATACACTCCATCAACTAGTGTAATAAAGCATATGAGTTTTCAGACTTAAAGTGATTGCAATAAAACATAATATAGAAATAATTTACAAAATTGTAGAATAACAATAATAAAAATAGAATATAAATACATTTGTGACAATTTTAATCCGAGTACTATATAGATATCTAAAAATATGGACAAACTAATGTCTATCTCAGACTGCTTACACACAGAAGTTGTTATTTACTGATGTACTTATTCCCCAACACTCCATAGTAACCAAACAATTGATTGTTTATATGGATAAAATAAACGTAGATCTAATTATCTTGTCTTTGGAAAATCTAACTGCTAGATCCAATTTCCCCCAATGTGGATCGACGGAAGGGATTTTGGCGATATTAATTTGATGATAAGTATCACAAATGAATGCAGTTTGCATTTACTACTCAACGTGCTAGATGCTCATTTTAATCTGTGATTTCATTCCTTTAATGAATGTATAGTTTAATATTATTCACCTGGTTCCTGGTTGGACTTTGTAGCATTTCCATCATCGCATGTACTGCAGAAAGAAATACGATCAATGAACATTATATTAGTAATGCTGCAGGAGTGAAAAACGCCTATTCTAAGTCTAAGGTGCAGAAATTGGGATTGTCTATATACATGTAAATCTGAAACACTATACACGTAAGTTATCTAAACATTCTTAAAGTTCCTAGTTATGGAATTACAGCTTTTGTTCGTACTAAAATCATAATTAGAACGTACATGTAGATTCTATATTTGACATTCTGTCAAGACAACTTATTGTGAGATGAGGCGTTGGCTACAGGTACCGGGTAGTTCATTATCAAGGTAGAACATGCTTTCTGCACCTATGCCTTCTAGCTAGATTCAGCAGCTATTTAGTGTTGAATAAAGCACTGTTGAACTGCAAGCATTGCTGTTACGCTTCTAGAAAATAATGCTACATGTTCGCTAAAACCCAGGTACTGCCATAAATTTAATATATAGTTTTGTTTATAATGAAACCAGACAACCTCGAAAACAAGAATCTTAGAAAGCTCAATAAAAACCGCACCTATAAAATTTCCCGATATACGATATGACTTAAAGCGCCAATCGATATGTCATTCTAGCGATAATTCTAGGGATAAGACATTTCATAGTTGTGTTATTTAATTAGGCGTTGTTGTTCCTGGTTGTCTTTAGTGTTGTTGTTATTTTCTATTGTGTGTGAAAGGAAATTGGTCTGAAGATGAGAAGACCACTACGACAAACCATGTAGTTTACGGTATATTTCGCGTTTAACTTCTAGGCTATCTATCTACACTATTTGTGAAATGGTTTGTGAAATAATTTCATATAACGTTAAATGACAACTTCTTACTAAGGCGATACCAACTACTTTTTAGCACTTACCGCACGATAACAATATTGACACTGTTGCTGTAATTTACTTCCACCGGTGACTTTGACATTTCAAGACGGCCGTATAATTTTCTTTAAAATAAAAATTATTCAGATGTTTGTCAGAAATGTTCAGTATAACTTACACGTTGTAGCATTCTTTGTTGATGACCTGGCCGCTCGTCAATGTCTGGTTCTCATATTTACAAGGACATGCTGGTACACTGCAAGGAGTGGTCTCATTTTGTGGGCTAGTTTCTTTGCAGGTAGATGAGCTCTTGGCTTCTCTGTAAAATAACAAGTTCCATATATCTAAGTTTGCTTCAATTAAAAACAAATATTAACAGAGAAAATAATAATAAATATGGATGTATCATGCATATAATTATTATTATCTAGTTCTGTGGAAACTGATGTATACATATTTATTTATATAGTTCGCACCTATGCGTGTATCAACAGGGATTGGTTTGGAATATAAGTGTCTAATTTCAGCAATGTCATGATCAGTCATGCATTTTCTTTTCCAAGTGGTGTGCAATCTTGACGAGCATATGGATGTACTAGGCGCATGCAAACATATTAGACTTGCATGTGTGCGCTATGGACCAGGGTATCCTTTCACAACACTCTCTTATCCACTAAGATACCATAGCGCTATGGTCTTTTAGTGGATGAGAGAGTTTCATGAAAGGATACCCTGGAGATTAGTAATACCCTCAATAAACTAATACTGTGTATGCGTACGGGCAACACATTATTAGTTTCTTACCTAGATCGAGACTTCTTAGCATTAACGTCTTTGCCACATTCAGGACTGCAACTTCCCCAAGCAGTCCAAGGTGTCCATTCGCAACCTATCAATATAATATGTTTGGTTTATATAATGCACTTTTCAGATGTTATTTTTCTTGCCTATGGCAACATATAAATTATTCAGTTTCAGATATTGTTACCGACTTAGGACTTCCGATATTCAGTTTCAGATATTTGTTACCGATTTAGGACTTCCGATATTTACGCATTAGTATATAGCCATACCGGTATACTAATGCGTAAATATTTATAGAAAAATGTTGTCAAGATGACAGGACGAAAAAGTTCGATTCATCTGATTAGGAGTATGCTTCTAATCGATAACCGAACTCATGTTTTATCCATGCATTCAGATGTGCATGTGTATGTTTGTTAGTGTACTCTATTAAATGAGTATGCTTCTTACAATGAATGCATTTAAAGCAGAGAATTACTATTATCATAGCTCTTTACACAGTACTTACAATTTGCCTTGGGGATGCACACAAATTGGTTCTTTGAGTTGCACATACTGAAAAATGGAAATGGACGTGTACTATCTGTTATACAGTTATATTAGATTCAATTATATGTGAGGTACTCACAATAATACTCCATGCTATTCAATAGTTGCCATGAATTGTCTAAGCGTTACATAAAAGAACATTACAATTGAATGTTATGGAAATGTTATGTACTATAATTACATATATTTATTCTCTTGTGCCACCGTGATTGATGGAGAATAAGAACATTGACTTGACTTGGCTTTACATAATCTTTTCATGACGATAAATTATGTTAACGTGATGTACCACGTGGTGTAACATCCACACGCTATTAATGCATATAAACAATCTAAGTGTGTCTCAACTATCTATATGTAAATCCTAACGACTAATGTGTTTCATGTTTCAAACAAACGTACCATTCTTCGCAAGTGTTGTTATTTGGAGAAGGATGTGTTACATTTGGTGTATGTTCGTTGCCATCCTTATCGTAACATCCGCAATCTTCTTGCTTGACGCATTTGTTGTCCTTCATCTTGTACCCCTTCTCACAAACGCACGTCTTTCCCAGGGTACAGCCATCTTTCAAACATTTGGCGTTGTTAACGAATCCTACGCAGGACTGGCATAACTCGCTACATTTTGTGGCCAGTTTCATGTTGTCTCCACACACGGCTGAAATTATAGAATACAGATCCAATTAATTATCTGCAGTAAATGTAGTAGGAACATGAAGAACTCGAAAATATTTGACAACGAATTCATGTATAATTAATGCCTATACCCAGGCTCATTAATAGTAATAATAGTAATAATAATGATAACAATAATAATAATAAAATAACAGTAATAATAATAATAATAATAATAGCAATAACAATAATAATAATATTAATAATAATAATAATAATAATAATAATAATAATAATAATAATAATACTAATATACGTATCGTGTACTTTTCGGCCATGTTACCAGTTTTCTTCAGCAAAACTTTATTATGATACGGATTTAGATACTTTTATTATTCTGATTCATATTTACAGCATTTTTGTCTGTGTATAACTTACCATTCATGCAATTGTTTCATGAGTGTACTAGTATTCGTAACTTTTAATATTAAGAAAGACAACAATGTCGTTTATCGAAGTCAATCATTGCACGATGTCTAATGTCTGTTGTATCTCATAGTTAGTCAGAAATCATGGCCCTACCATGGCGGAACAGACTTACGAGTAGAAGTGCAATTAGACGGGCATGCTTCTTCGTCCATTTTTTCTTTATCACTACATTTGCAACTGGGATGATTTGCACATTCTCTGGTTCTTCTCTGGGTGGCTGGGTTCGGGTTGCATCCCGTGCCGCAGGCTCCCCATGGCGTCCATGCGCTCCAACACGTAGGTGGCACTGTAGACGGTGGACAGACCAACATTTACTCATGTTAATAGTTGAATAATCCCTTGCATTTAAAACAAACGTTATATTAAACAATACAAATGATAAACATGCAAAGTCCGTTGAGCCACCACAGTGATTCATAAATTGATAATTAATTATGTTACTAACATTAAGTCACAACATGTGTATATGCCTATATAAGCATCGTCAGTTTTGACGGTGTTGACACAGTGATGATGCACCGGGGTTTGAACTTACAGGTAGTTGCTGTTGTTTCAACCCCTGTTGTTCCAACTGGTGTAGTGGTCGCTGTAGTAGTTTGGCCTGGAAGCATGGAATTGATGTGTTAAATACAGTTAAATACAGTTGTAAATATATCGATGATGAATGACGATCAAATATCACCCAATGTACAAACATCCCTCCCTGTCCTCTCTCTCTCTCTCTCTCTCTCTCTCTCTCTCTCTCTCTCTCTCTCTCTCTCTCTCTCTCTCTCTCTCTCTCT
>JAULBP010043029.1:0-13293 GCA_032355345.1 Lepetodrilus pustulosus
TCACTCAACACTTATTGCATTGGTTAACATCTTCCTCAATAATTAATTAAAGGTCATTGCCAAATACTTCATACAAGCAGACAATTTAACAAGCAGGTATACCAAACAAAGTAAAAATAAAATCAAGCCAAGGTATAATATATTTAACAGAATAGCATGTAAATATAGAAGCTGGTACCTACAGGTTAGAGAAGAAAAACCAAAGAAAAAAATACAAGGTCAAACTGGCAAAAAGAAATATTTTCATACATAACCAATTAGACAATCAAACTTTTACGTTCATTTGACCCATTTTAACTGTCATCCTTAAAGTGCACAACACAAACTGGCTGTTAGCATAAACTATTGAAATCTGAGTAAAAAAAACCTTCACTCATTGACTGACTGACTTCAAGATGCTACTACAAGACATCCATCCATCCCGATCTGAAGTAAGTGCAACATCAGCCCCGTGGACTATTCCAGCTTCCCACACAGTCTATATCTGTCCCTCTCCCACCTCGCCAAACAACACCTTCCACAGCACTTGTACCACTTACACACATGCATTATTAACTGACAATGGCAAGATCCTTTAGAGAAAAAATTGCATGTAAGATTGCATTAGCAGGCCATTTGCGAGGTTACTAATACAGTTCTCCAAAGTTCACTGGTGACCTTCGTCATGAAAGTAACATAAAATTAGGACAGTCCATGAAATACGAACGTGTATTGATGGCGCCTTGTTGTTATGTCATTTTTACACGGAACTATGGAGATGCTCCATAGAACTGTGATTATGAATGATCTGGCATCAAGGTGAAACCAGATCCTAAACCATGACAAGATCGGATTTTTCTTCGATACCCCCAAAAAGAAGAGAAAACTGTTCATTTAAAATTGATGAAACCCGCTGGCTGTTGTAAGGGGGTGGGGGGTGTATGGAGTGTGGTGTCTGTGAATGAGCGAGAATGTGTTATACGATCACACCAGATACGGAAAAAGAAAAGAAAACAATCCACAAGGCTCGAACCCAGCCTACCTTATGAGAATGGGAAGCTGGAGCAGGTGGGCAGCCAGCCACTCACGTCATCATCTCCTGGAATAATCTCAAAGTTAAGTGAGTTATCCGAGCTATGCAGAGATCCTGATGTCTGACCTGCAGACCCAACACCGACAGGTAATTGTGGATTTCACAACCTTCTGGAGATTTCACAACCGGCTTCCCACTACGCTATGAGTATCGGCTCTACATGACACTCACAAACTTCACCAGAACAGACAACGGTCAATTATAATTTACGTGTGCGATTGCATTCAGGCAGGATGAAGAGGAAAGAATTGCCAGATTAATTTGGGTTCTTCAATAATGCAACATGGTATCAAACAGCAGTTCTGTATCCATATCTAGTACTTGGTGTGTACTAATTATGCAATTATGCATTACGAACACACATAGTATCCTTGTACCTTAAACAATGGAGGTTACGTCTTCAAGTGTAGTGTTTGGATCAATTTCATTATCCGAAAAATATGTATCACAATAAGGAAGTATTAACAGACTTCATTATTCAAATATGTTATCGCTGGATGTAATAAATAAAATTCTGCACAGAAATTAAAAAAGACCGAATTGAATCTGCTGCCACATCCAAGCTGAGCATAACTGAATTCATACACCAGCTACAGAATCGGCGATACATTTATTCCAAGTGGACACATGCTGCAATGACCGCAAGCACTGCACAAAGTTATTCACACGGACGATCATATCTGCACGACGTTAGTCACAGAGTCAAGTCACGCAGGTGTCGGCAGCAAACACGTCGACGGCGGAAGAAGCTTAGCTGTCGCTGCCGCTGAACATTAATCGGACTTCAAATGGCCTCTCTCCCTTGCTGAGGAGTTCATCACGTGTCAATTCCACGCTGAATTTCACTACACTGTTTAACAAATGGCAAAATAATGGCGCCACACCACTAACAAGGCTCTCGCAGTCCTTGGGCTTATTGAAGCTGGAGACCTATCAATAGGGGACTAACACGAGTGTATTCCGACCCGGCACTCGGCGGCGACGGTGGTGTGAGCGGTGCTGCCACCTACCGGTGTGTTCACACAGCCACCAGAGACCTTCCCCGAGCCTGACAAAACCATGAATTAATGATGGAGCGCCCAGAGATGCTGATAAGGCAAAAATAAGCTTAACAAACTAAACATACTTCTGCAAATTACCAATCTCAATTTCCCAATAATGAGATTCTATTATCGAACCATGCGCTCGTACTTACATAGATATATACACACACACACACACACACACACACACACACACACACACACACACACACACACACACACACACACACACACACACATATAGACACAGACACACACACACACACATACATACATACATATAAATACACAACGACCTGGCAGACAAATCAGGTAAGCTCTCTACAGTGATACAGGAGACCAAGAGTTGTCGTCCACACCATTTTCTTTCAGCAAGACGACTGTAAATAGGACTAACATTGACCCTGCTGTGATGTGCAACTCTACGTTGACAGCAGCAATTGCTCTTGCATACGCTTCATACCAGAGCCCCAAGTGACAGTAGCTGGTGGCACCAATCTAAGACGAGGCATGGGGGGCATCTGGGAGGTCCTTCCGTCCTCCCTCCTGTCTTTGCCTTCATGTCCTCATATTGCACAACCAACGCAATCTCATACAGTCCGCTCTCTCTGGGCGCTCTCTCTGGACGACCGTCACCCAGATAGGTGGCAGTAAAGGTGACCGATAACACGAAGATGTGTGTATATATAGGACGCGGGCATTCGAATGCATAAAGCTGCATAATAATTGCACAAAATTGATTGCAAAGGTCCCCCAATCAATTAAAGTGGCAGCCATTGTGCTATCGCCATAGCAACATAGCGGGTCAGATTAGAGTACTGAAGGCCGGGAGGCTGCTGGGCATCCATTCTGTTCCAATCACCTGATATGAAACCATGTTCTTTCAAATCAGGACCATCGGCACCATTTCGAGTGACAGATTCCTTAGGACTCCACAGAATAACTGAGTGTATCGAGAATAACCTTTGGGGGGGTGGTGGGGTCAGGGTGGGGTTGGAAGATTCTGAAAACAATAGGTATGGTAGTCTTTAGCAGGCGATTCAATTACTTATGGTCAAATGTGTCTGGCAATTTGTGGTCGAGATTAGAAATAGAACAGATGGATGTGGACCTATTCAGGAAGGAAATTGACAATCTGAATCAGCTGCAATGACTGCTGTCTTGGGCAAAGTGTACGTTGTTCTACATTTGGATAATTCCGCGTCTGCTGTGAAAATACCTCAGACATATCGAATAAATTCAATAACCTGTCAACTTGATACCTAAATAACCTTTCAGCACACAATGCAGTCAATATACTATCCAAGCTTTTGAGGTAAGCTGACAGGTTGTATCTATCAAATGAATTTATAGAAATAAATTATTTCTTGTGTGTAAATGTATAATGCTTACGTAGACGACATAAAATAGTGATCACAGTTCACCGATATCAAACAATATCAAATAGAAGACAATATTACCAAGACGTATACAAGTACATAAATATCCAATTATATACTATGAATATCCAATTATATAGCCCTTCTGAAATATAATCAAACAAATGCTCACTATTATTATGGTATGTCACAGACCACCCCAATCACTAATTCATCCCTTCATCAACCACCCAATCCTTTCACTGCCTGTTCCCTCCCCACCCATCCACCAACCCACCCAACCATTTCCCACCTCCTTCAATCAATGCCCACACTATCAGGCCACAGGTCACACACATTTCACCCTTGTTCAGCCAACCATAGAGCAGCAAATTGTTATTCTCGCAGTTCCATTCACTGGTGCAGCTATTCATATAGAAGTATATAATAATATGTATAAATAACTTGACACTTGGCAGTTGATTTCTGGTCGTAAACTGCAATGTTATTCTCATTCTGACAAGCTGTCACTATTTACTGCAGGACCTGATGTCACTGACATTGCCATTGGCCGCGTCTGCTCCCATCGCCCGTCTGCTCACACCGCCCGTCTGCTCACACATACAACTGCTCTTAGTGTTGTTATAAACACTACACTAAGTGTCCCAAGACATCAGTTAACACACACTGCATACAGTAGTGAACAACCCCACAGACCTACGACTGATTTTAAAACAGTTTTGTCAAAACAATATCAGAAATAGCTTTTAGCAAAATTCCTTCAAATACAGATGCATCGCGGATTCGGATACAGCACGGGGTCAGACATGGATCACATTTATTTTTTTCATTATTTCCCTGAAATATCGTATAAGGCGGGTAATATAACATAGGGGGTATGTCATGGACACTAACTTCAGTGTTATATCGAGGGGACACATAGTGGTATTCAGTATATTTCAGAAGAGTTACCAACTTAATAGGTACATACAACTTGCTCTCTTTAATGAATTCTTCAAATGAGTTACATGTTTTTCTTTAATTAATTATTCAAAAACATACCACAAATATGAAACTGTTTCACCATGTCTGTAATGATATACAACACTTACAAAATGTTTTCCCCAACTTCATGTCTTGTAGTATGTTACCTGAGGTAAGGTGTGTTAGTCCATGTATATATGAAGAGAAAATAATCTAGGTCAAACCACACAATGTAATGTATCTCTTGTGAAACAAGAACTGCTTGCAACAATAATATCGAAAATATCGATCCAAAGTTCCTTGGACATATCACACCAACAAAAAAGAGCAGATATTTATTACCTGACAATAAATAATGGATCAAGCCCGACTTAGTTTATTTTCTTTTAATTTATAGTTTTAAGCCATATAAGCTTCAGCTCTGTTGTTAGAACTTGAGATAAAATTACAACCACATTAATTAGAACCACAAACTGACCATATAAATACATACAAAATGATATTACTAAAATTACATAATCTTCTTAGAAACAAACTGACCAATCAAATAAATATTACTACCATTACATAATATTTTTATCATGATGTTGGCCAATACAGAAAGTAGGAATACTGTAGTGGTGATATCAGTAAAGATGTACATCTCCTGCTTACCTTATAGAACCAATCCAATGATTAACACCACCAACCCTTGCGTAATCCCACCCACCAACTGATCTATGTTGACACGGACAAAGCTACTGTTATGGCTTACGTGTAGCAGTAAATTTCACTCTCTCTGTCCCATTGGACTGCTTCATTACGGCACAAAACAAGCCAAACGGGGTTGATGCAGATGTTCCACACTCGGATCACTGATGTCTAGCACTAGCATCAGCACCACCAAGTCATCAGAACCACCAAGTCTCCTAGTGGCACATTCACTGCATTAACTTTGTACGATCACTTCCGACGAGCAACTTAGACGTACGTCCTTGGGCAAGAAGACAACGCTGCATACAAATCATACTTATGAAGCTGTTAACTTTCTGGAGTGAGGTGGGGGAGAGAAAATAGTTTGCCAGACTATAACATACCCTGGAGTCACGTGCAAGTCATCAACTGTTGACACACACACACACACACATACCATCAGCTACTGCTACTGCCATCGATACACTTGCGTCTCATCAAGTCTGCATTTAATGGTGATGTGAGAAAGTGTGATCATTTTAATGCTGAACTATGGTTAGTCAATATTGGGGCTTTCTTTTATGTCTTTAGGATAAAGCTGTCTTGATAGCAGATGTTAACAAGAATGGATGCAAGCTGTTACATGCCCAGTGTATTTTGAAGCAGATGACGTCAAACGTGGACAAGTCAAATTAAACCAAGTTCATCACATTACTAGCTGAAAAGGACTCTTCCTCTAAATCTGAACTACCTGATCACTTACTGACATTTGGGCCCAGCAACAGATTGAATTATGTCAACAGCAAGATATGAGCTCCTTCCTCATAATGCAATTATCCAATTTGCTGCATGTAAATGCGCTGGAATCAACTAAAGTGCCTCGTGTATTTACTCCTAGTATTCCGCTTCCACACACCAATACAGCTCACGAGGCCTATTTTTGTACGTCTTCTATCTTCAGATGTACTTACATTAATGCATGCAACCCACAGGAATCATAATACAACATGCTCCTTTCAATCCACACGTCCCGCGACATAAAATTGTTAAGGGTAGGTATAGCGACAATGCTGGATATCTTATATGTTTCAGTGTGCACAATACATGAAACTTGGTCACACTGCCAAACTTTGTCTGTTGAGAGACAATTGTCTACAAGCATTCGTGCATATCCATAGACCTTCAACATGTCATAACAAGCAGCATGTACAAAATGTATCCACACATTCTGAGAATATAGTTTCATGCCTCCCTACAATGAAAACTGACTCCAGAAACAATAATGAAAGCCGACTCCAGAAACGTAAAACATTCACAACACTGTATGTGGAATCTACATCATTGTACATACGTATTACTAGAGGAAGTGACTGAAAATAAAGCATTATTCACAATAGATCAGCTTTATTAACAATAAATCAGCTTCATAAAACAAAGTCTGTAACATGTATATATAATGTTGCAGATTCTATGTATTATGAAGCTGATCTATGGTGAATGATGCAGAGTTTACATATTCAGTCACTCACTCAGTCACTCACTCAGTAGAATGATTGGAGTGAGTGTGTGGAGGGAGTGAGGGTCTGGAGGGTCTGGAGGGTCTGATTTTGAAGGCAGTTTTGTCATATGGTCCCAATCAGCCAGCATGCTCCTCTACAGTGATGACATAAGCTGTGGTTATCTTGTAAGTTCAAAGGAACAGATTTGCTTCTGCACCGGAACCCCTGCTGTAGCAGCTTCTAATCTCTGCTTGTAACGTAACTCTACTCCGTCAGGGGGGTTTCCTGATAGCAACTCTAAGAGAGCTCCAGCTATTAAGAAACAATGACAATCTGCATTTGTACTGTAGGGTGCAACATAGACTATCCAGTCTCAGACGGTGAAAGTAAATTATTCTTAATTATTTCTATTGATGGGTATATTTTTGTATGAAAGGCGCCTCTGGAAATCTTTATCCTCTGTTTTCCAGAAAATCTAGATTTGCTTTTGTCCATGGTAGATTTGGTTGAAACAGGGTCTGTGACACAGACTATGTGCTATATATACATTTTTTGCATGTATGTTTATATGTTTGCATGTATGTACAGTGCCCCCTCGATATAACACGGTCCTATACACAGCGGATTTGGATATAAGGCAGGGTCAGACGTGGATCCCATATTTATTTTCGTTATTTCCCTGCAATATCGTAAGGCAGGTGCCATAACGCATTGGGGGGCGGTTATGTCATGGAACCCAACTTCAGCGTTATATCAAGGTGACACTGTATGTAGATAATAAAAGTATTTGTTAAACTATCATGTAGTTATACGTTTTATATGTTGTTGTTGACATCCTCAGGGAATCTGTTTATTTGTATCATGACTCCATAGTTGCATTTAGCGTTGCTTCATTTACCAATATATCCGCATAAGATCACTTTATTGCAGAAGTTGCTTTTGCTTTCAAGTTGCTGAATATTTTTCATAGTAATTGTATAATATATCAAAGGATTAGTGTTAGCTAGTGCAGAAAAAACATACTGCTAGAATTGATAAATAAAATACTTCACTAAATGTAAAAACATGCAGAATTACTAGTAAGTTTCAAATTAAATTTAAAATATCTAACACACACACACACACACACACACACACACACATATACACACACACACACACATGTCTTACACACAAACATATGTCTTACAAATGTTCTTAATTAAAAAAAAAAATGGTGTTAAATTTAAACTATTTCATGATTGGACCCAGCCCAGGGTGGGGACATATTTACTGCTCATATATTTAAACCGTGGCTGTGAATCCTGCGTAAACCAAGATGTAGGAGCCTCTTCCTGTTGGAGAGAAGCTGGTGGCCATGTTTGTTGGTGAAGCCATACAGGACCTGTAGACTCGGATCAGGAAAATCAATGGTTCTGGCATCGATTGCAGGAACATGAGACGACCAGATTCGGCAGCCCCCTCTCAACTGGCAACACTAGCTGTGTGTTTGCAAGTAATGCTGACAATATTAGTACACATAGTAAATATTTGCCACAAAGACTTCAAGAAAGTGAATTTAGTGGACAGTGTAGAAGGCCCTGACCCTGTGGTCCTTGAAGAACCGTTCCAGAAAGACTGGCCTACGTCCGGCGTCAACTGTGACCTACGTGCTGGTGATCAATATGCCAGATTGTAAGAAAGTGTATTTAGTGTCCAACGTAAAACCCTGTCCGTGATCGCCACCGAAGACTTCGACAAGGATTTCAGTGTCCAACAGTAACAGCGAGAGATGAGATGTCATGATCAGAAAAGTGACCCTTCCTGTTCTAAGAATTTACATTTGAGACACTGGAGGGGGTAGACCCCATTTCAATTTGATCATGAATACGAAAGTGAGTGACTTATTATAGAAAGGTAATTATTCTAATGTGGCTGTGTTGGAAATACATTTCTAGTGAATTCCACCACCAACCACCATTCATCACCACTAACAACCACCATTCATCAACAATAACCACCACCAATAACCACCATTCCTCAAAAATAACCTGCAATCATCACCAACAACCACCTCCACCACTACTACCACCAACCACCACCTACAGTAACAACCACCACCAAATACCATCATCCACACACCACCACCACCACCACCACCAATCAAGTCTCATCCATCTCCTGCCAAGTTCCCAATCACCCATCGGTCTGCCCGCAGTCTGCCCGCGTCCTCTCGCCCCCATCCCACCCCATGCACCGTGTCTTGTCAGCCCAACTCGTTGGCGCGGGAAAGAAAGAGCTCCAGGGAAAATGTCAAAGGTGAGCGGGAATCGATACGAGAAAGAGCGAAGAATGCTGGACACCCCTTGTTAATAATGCACACACCATTTCCCATTATCATATCGTGTGACATCAATCTCCTCTATATTTAAAAGAAAAACATTATTTGGGGATACAAATTTACATAACAGACCTGCATTGATGGAACCGGCATAAATGTAATGGATGACGTTGATATCATATACTGAGGAGCTGTCAAGCACCACGTCAAGCAGCACGAGCCTGAGCAAATATAGAAAAGCCAGGATATAGGATAACTTGTGCTACAAATAATTTATGATAGCCAAAGAGCAGAAATAGCTCAGTGTTAACGGCTAATGCTAATTGTATTATACACAGCTAGGTCTTGAATGAAGATCGGGAAGTCGATAAATGTTCTATTTCATGGTCACTATCACTTGTTAAAGGAATCCAATAGATTCGTTTTTCAGCTTGAATTACATCCAATTTTATGTTTTGCGACATTCATGATCTACATTTGTATCGGAGGCTAATGGCTTTATGTACTTATCTCTGCTGATTCAGGCGAAAATGAACAGACTACCTACAGCTCTGTTCTATCTGTCCGCTAATCACTGATGTTATTTTCAGAAAGTGCAAACGTTTCTTAACAATCCAGTGAATGACGCCCTTAATTCAGATACTGAAATAACTCAATTAAGTTTGTCATGGGAAATAGTTATGTTCCAGCTTGCTTATTAATATACAATGTTTATCTATGGAGGAGTAAAAAAGTATATCGGTAGAAGTCAAATTTATTTAAATGTTACCTTCAGATTGCATCCTTAAACACAAACATTAGTCCTTATTCATTAACTAGGAATTGAAAAAAAAACGCCATTAATTCCAAGAACATTTTTCATAAAGGACATAAATAATTCACACGGACGCCTGCACAAAATCAATAGAGTTAATTGTGGACTCACTTATTCTTTGGATGAAACCAAAGAGCCGAGGATAGCCACAGCCTAGGGACCTTTACTCCTTGATCAGCAAAGAACTCCGCTTCCTTGATCATTTACAGCAAAGAGATATCAAACAAGCTTGAGACTGGCCGTGTGTTGAGGTTGAACAGCCATATATTGGCAACGGGTTTAATTCACTGCGGCCTGTGAAAGATGGGGACCATTTTGCAAATGGGGTATCAGCATCGTCCCACAAACATCGCAACTGACAATTGCCAGTACACAAGAGATTGAAGTGGACAGTATTCTCCACGCTATAGGGAGAACACAAGACTCGACTGATAACAGGCTGATAACCAGCAGTTTTATTGAAGATTACTTGACATCACTTGCCGACACTCCTTCTGATGCAATATTGTTGATTGATTTGGGGTTAAAGTCACTTTCTAGATTCTTTCACTAATATCATGACTTGCATGCATATGTACTGCATGATTGGACTGTATACCGACTCAGAGCTGACCAGTCCTTGCTTTACCCCTTAAATGCTGAGCACCAAGCAGGGGAACAACAAGTACCCTTTTTAACGTCTTTTGGTATGACGCGACCGGGTGTCCCAAATATACTTGTCAAAATAAATTAAGGGCAGGCAGATTGTGGGGAAGCTTCCCACCAAATTGTGGAACCCTGTTTGAGGAATCTGGCGCCATTCTTACCCTGGAGCATTTACTTGTATTCATCATGATAGGTATGGTGTATATCTGGCACAGAGGTAACCTCAAATCATGCTCAACTCAGGATTTGCACCCAAATTCCAATGTAAAACTTTGAATCAAGATTGCAATCATACACGAAAAATTGTCATAACCAATGGGGCCAGATTTTGACTGTCCACCCCCATCACTATGTATAGCTTCAAGTCTGATGGTTCTGGCCAGTGTGTCATTGTGCTAGCAGTCAGTTACATCAAAGTGTTCAGCCTTGTGTAGGGAACATCTTACACTGACTGACAGGCGTGCTGCCTCAACACCGGCTTGTCAAAAGGTTACTTCATCAACCAATTCCCAGCCCTGGCATTTCTGCTTATGGGTTCTGCAATCGTGTAGGCAGCAATTTCTCAACAATCAGTCTCGATTATACTTCATTACAGTAACCAAGGCAATCAAATGCCATTGTTGAGTTTGGAATGTTCACAGAGGAACGCAGGGGGCAGGTTCATTGCAATTACACACAGCAACACCTACGGAACTATTCCAAACATCTTCACCTCACCGGCAACATTTTATAGGTGCATCAATAAGGTTGGCATTAATATCAGAATTATGTTAAACTTGGGGCACAGCTCCAAAGGAGAACAGAAAATTATGCAAAAATGGGTTTGCCAATTTATCTATGGCTTATCTTTCAAGGAAATCTCAACCTTATCTGCAGAAGTTATTTCAACTTTATCTGCTCCTATCTGACCTGTAGTTTATACAGGAGACATGGTGCCTAATAATGCTTAAAATCCGATCAGGACTGATTGAAATCTTCCGACACCATCGTTGGCAGAAAGAAACTTTTAAACTTTCAATGGCATCAGCAGACTCCAAAATGCAAGATGTTCTCAGAGGACGATGACAAGCCACTGACCAGGGTTGCTTTCCACAAAACAACAGTAACTCTACGAAGAGTGATTATGGAGTTTAATGTCTCTGTGGGTATCTTTCACCCATTTGCAATGATTTACGAAGAGTCATAGCTTTCTATACATGCATAGGCGGTACAAAATGATTGTTCTGTTAAAACAGTACCAGGTTAGTACCCACCGAAAACATGATCAGCCAAAGAGCCATCTATTGAATACTTACTACCAGTCCTAGCTGTCTTCTCGTAGGCACGAAGTTGACACACTTAGTCCTATATATTTTCAGATGACCAGAGACCATATATGTGTTGTCACGGAGATGACGCACGGATATAATAATACATCATGTCTGCACGGACAGACAGGAATATGTATACTGATTAGAATAGTAACACCATATCACACGAACCACAATAGGACATTATGCTAATGAATCGTTTACCATATATAATTACACTGAAATAACAAACCGATCATGAAACTTTCATGCAATGTGGAAAATGACACCACCATGTATTCTACATGACCTCCATGGAAAGGCTTGTATTAATGTAGCTCTCTATGCAAGTTCTGATCACATTCCCAAATGCATAAGCCAACAACAAGCCTTGTTATGTTACCTGTTATATAATGTGTAGCACTTTGAACATGCTTTCACGCCTGGAAATGTCACATTATAATTATTGCGTTATTATCGCCAACAGGTTTGTGGCTTGCTGTAATGCACCTTCTAGCTATACTGCAATATTCTGCCAATTGCTCCCGTTGCAAAGGCACCTAATGACAGGCCTGCACATATGTACTGTCAGATCCACCAGGGCTGCTAATGAGCGAATCAGCAATTAGTCACTGTTTATAACGAGGTATTTGCTTCACTATTATGCAGGGCCACAAACAACAGTATGGTGGCTGCAACACGCCACTTCTCGCTTAGCTTGCAAATACATACAGTACCATGACAATCTGCTTTTCGCTATGTCAGAATTAGTGGTACTAACTTCCCCAGCTGAGCACATAAATACAACACACGTTCCCAAATTCATGGACTTCTTGGGCTTCGCTGTGCTTAGAGAGTGAAATATACACACACACATTTGTTTAGATTTAAAGAGAATCTTTCACAAAGATTCAACCAGAACACGAAACAAAACACTTTCAGCAAGTGAAAACATGGCTTCCAGGTTTTTTTCTGGAATTCATGGAGACCTCAGAAATTCCTGTAATCCTTCTATGGCCATTTTGTGGACAAGAGCACCCTCGTGGGCATCAACAAGGTAAATCTCTGCCGACACAGTAATCTGTAGAATTCCACATAACGAGGAGGAAGTTCCTGTCTTGTAATACTGACTTGGCCAGCAAGTGGCGCCCACCAATACCTCGTGTCTCTGTCTGCCGGCAGTGCCTCATCTCCACACACAGGTAAACACACCTTAGTAACGAGATGACTGTAAAACAGGAATATTCCGAGGAAACGGTACTAGCTTGAGCTGGACAACAGACAACAGCAGTTTCCTTCTGGAAATACAGACAGACATGCTCTCAAGGGTTCCAATGCAACAACAAATCGGGTCTGATTCTTCTCAGAGAGACATCAAACTATCAGCAACAATCTTCAACTTAGTTCTCATTTGCATTCTTTCCATAATTATGTAAATATATACCTGGGCCTATATTCTCGGAACTTCGTAAGTCCTAAGAAGTTTGTAAGTACTAAGAATTTTCCAAACTGGTTTTCTTCAGGGCTCGACACTAAGGACTGTCCGCCTGTCCGGGACAGGTACAATTCACAGTCGGACAGGTAAATTGGCCCAGAT
>JAULBP010043140.1:0-13292 GCA_032355345.1 Lepetodrilus pustulosus
ATGGTTCGTGTGTGTGCGTGGGGGTGGGGGGGGGGGGGGGTGGGGGGGCGCATGCGTGCGTGCAAGATTGGTGTTCTTGAAAGAACTACGTTTTGATCACCGACAAGACTTGCTCGTTAACGTTTTCCAAAGCGTTAGTATGCGCCATAACTCTATCAATAGTATACATGCAATCCTATAGTTAAGCAATCGATAAGGATCTGCCGCACATGTCGCCAGTGATATTAATAGTATCCGGAGCAGAACTTAGCCCTGCACACGTGCTGGATTTTACACGTGTTGCCACTTCCTCAGACCGTAATGATGTTTAATAATACGAATCGTATTTTAGCTGCCCTGCGATTTCCAATAACGACTGATTGTGTAATCTATACCCGATTCGGTTCCTTGTCAGTCGGCCCTGAGATTACGGAAGGTTTTTGAGTATAATTTCATGCTCAACTCAGTTTTCAACGTTCACAAATCCCCATATAAAACTTGAACGAGCATGAAATCATACTCGGAAAGTTTCGCAATTTCGTGGCCGCCCTACCAGATATGTCACGGTTGTTTTTGAGTTCAATTTAATAGTCGTATTACATATATACCAGGGACATGTATGTCCGTTTAATGTATATTATTAAAGTATGTTTTTAGAGGTAAACAAAATGTTGCAGTAAAATGTGAATTGCACTACCGTACAAATAAATAAATGTAGGATCAAATAATTGCACTTGCATTTTATGTAGTTAACTTTCTTATAATCATTCTACAAACGTTCGGATAAGCATTGTAGCTACAAGGCCACTGTAAAAATATAAAATCAATAATCGTTTGATCAATCTCAATTGCTACGTTGAAGATATCCTCTTTCCAAATATTTCTAGAAATGTTTGTGTCATCGTGGAATGAGATATTTACAATTTAAAAAATAGAACATTATACCAATAAAGCTGGAGTGATTATTTTAATTCCGTTGATATTAACTAAGATGGCCTTGATTATGGCATGTGTTCCAGTTATTGTGTTACAAAACATATGTGTGACCGCAACAGTTGCGGTATCGTGGTGCAATCCGACAAATCAGATTATATCTATATTCACAATTTTATTTTACACGCAAATCTGTAAACTGCATTCTGAATATCAATGATTTTAAGTTGGTGTGAGAACACGTATAGAATTCCAACAGTATACGGGAATGATACACGTAAACTCGTACTTAGACGTGGCGATAACATGGTAACTACCATATAGCGGCCTATGAACAACGTGCCACATCATAGCTTATTGATGTCACTTACTTGACGGCAAACAGTAATGATGTTTCACATAAGGACCACTTTTCAATCGAACAGAGCAGTTGCTGGCCCGCTGATTGGTCAATCTCCTCAGTTCCACGCTGCCGTCAACCCGCCATTCCTTTTGTTTCGTGGCGTCGACTGCCTTTAAAAGTGGTAGGAGATCGACTTCAGTCATAGTCACACACGTCTTGTCAGCCAGAGTTAAAAGGTAAGGTGTCCGCCGTTTTATCTTGCAAGGGTATCTAAATATCCACGCCTGATATCTAATGGTTGTTAATGCATGTATAGATCATTCTGTACCTACACGGTTTTAACAGGAAGGCTTATTTGTTTCATTTTGTGTTACTTTTATGCAGCCGAATACGTATAAAGTGGATACACTAAGATATTTTAAAACATCTATTTTCTTTATGTTTTTGTATGCAATATTTGTTGTAGAATTTAGTGCAAGAGTTTACTCTTAACGGTAGGCGTACATTTTGTGTTGGGTAAATCATTTCGACAACATTTACACGTGAAACTTATCGTATTATTTGACAATGTTACAGGCTTATAATTTCTTATAGTATAGTTATTTATTCCTTCTGAAACTGTTCCACGTCACTGCTCTAGTGTTTTACTATTAGTATGTTCAGACGTTTAAAATACCAACATTGTGAAGCATTCGGATGCATGACAACGAAATCAATCTTACTATAATTTGGTATTGCTATCTGTCTATGTCCAGATATTGATGTAATGTGAGCCCACTAACTTGACTAACACATGCCGTAACGATCGAACCTAATTTCAGCGTATAGAACGTATCATATTGAAGTTGTCTTGAGCAATATAGAAAGTACCGGTATACTGCTATCATGCATACACGTGGCATGGTCGACTTATTTAAAGGCGCTCTAAGATTGTCGTTTAGAGATATGCTAGCGTGGCAGGATGCAGCCATACGTAGTCATCGTCTCAAGATAAGTCAATAATTATGGATAATCACTCCAACCAATCAGAGATCACTAGAGATCAGTAGATGAAAGCCACCTCTCCGTTCATTCATAGTATTGACCAAAGGATCAAGTACGCGGTACGCTGTCGACGTGAAAGGCAACGTGTTGCACGTGGATCGATGGTTTCCGTGACGTGTAGTGCATACCGGGACTTATACCGATAATCTGAAAATGATCTAGAATTAATATTACACATACTTGTCAAGAAATTAGCATCTAAATGGATATTAAAATTCCATCAACTTGAAGATTTTAGAGCTGAAAGTTTTTACGAACTATCCTAATAAAGAAATGCTATAAGAGAGTGGCTAATTGGGCCCCCTACCCTAGGCATTGCTACTTTAGTTTACCTAGGTGTATATATCAGCAGCGTGTTGAGAACTAGCTTCAAAATTCAAGGACAGAAGTGAATTATTTATAATGGTGCATTGATATCGGTCAATATAGACTATCCACAAGAACTATCTCTTGAAAAATAATGTTCCAGAATAATTCCTGACAGACACTATCGTCACAATGTGTAGAGTCATTCTCTAGCTTTGAAGCAACTAATGAGCAACCGTTTCCTTTCCACAGAAATCCCGACAAGATGAAGGTCCATGTTTGTGCATCAGTCCTGTGCCTGGTAGCGGTGCTCTACACGGTGGACGCCAAGAAGTCGAAGGAAAAGGTTCCCCACATGATCACCAGCGTGGCCACCATCACATTCGAGGTGAAGAACTGGGACGGAGAAGGTGAAGATCTCAGAGGCGATGTGAAGATCGGGATGTTCGGTGATTTGGCCCCAATGACAGTACTTAACTTCAACAGTATTTGCCGCGGCTTCAAACGCGAAGGGGTACGTACCATTGACCTGTGTCTCAAACTTTCACAATGTTTCAGGAGTTGGGACATGCCCTGGTTCTACGTATAAGGATATGATAAGTTAAAGTATACGAATTCAATATACACCAAAGGCTATTCTCAGAGGGTGAAAGTAAATACTTTAAACATACATTATATTGATTGGTGTTATATTTATATGAAAGTAGCCGCTGAAATTATTTACCTTCCGAGTTCTCCATTAATCTAGACTTGCTTAACTGATATAGAGGGATATTTTAAACACAAATACTTGGATGAGATCAAAATATGACACGGACTAAACAAAGACATTGCAAGTTCTCGATCTATAGACATAATAGAGATATAATTAATTGCATTTTGTTTTTTTTTAAGAATAATTAGCATTACCCCTGCATATGTATGATAAAACAAGCGTCGACAATTGGCGCCCCACTGTGATAGAAGATAAATATAACATTTCGTCTCCCACCAGTCTCCCCGTCTGCAATACAAGGGCAGCACTTGCCACAGGCTGGTCAAGGACATGCTGATCCAGTGCGGTGACGTCATCAACTATGATGGGACCGGATGTGAGTGTCTCGTGTATTCATTTTATTGTCAGGAACCTGAAAAGCAAATAGGTCAAAGATTAACTCCAGCAAATTCAACCGGTGTATTCATTTATATACATGTCAGATGCATTTGAGCAAAGTTACGGAGAATATTGTTCTTGTAAAATTTTCTACGGACGACATAAAAGTATCAATGACAGTTAATGTGAAACATATCTGATAGGAAATTATCGAAGCGTTAAAAGTTGCTGTTATTTATTTTGAAATAGCATTCCAACAGTATGTAAATACTAACATAAATATATATACTCATGTACGTCCTGAATACCGCCTATACGCTGTACACCAATACTTGATAACGTTCATATCCCCGATTTCTTGCAGCCCGCAGCATTTACGGCGAGAGGTTCGTGGATGAGAAATTCAAGGTGAGCCACGGCACAGCAGGTATCGTCTCCATGGCCAACCACGGCAAAGACACCAACGGCAGCCAGTTCTTCATCCTGTTCAGCAGGGCCCGGTACCTGGACAACTCGCACGTGGCCTTCGGCAAAATCCTAGAGGGGATGGTGAGTCTTGTAGCCATGGTAACCAACGACTTCCGTTGATATCACGTCATTAAAGGAATTTGTCATGATCGAGCTCATGTGTACATGTATTATCGATCGGTGACCTCTTACAACAAATTCTTTCAGTTAATTTTCAAGCGTAGCATTAACATATTATCTTCAGTGATATTGTGATGTGGTAATCCATGCTTTGTGCATAATGTAGACCTATACGTATTGTTTGTAAATGATAGAGGAATGCTTTCAGGACATAATCGAAGACATCAACACAATGGGATCATTCCCAGACAGAGCTGTTCCTGTCCAGAAGATCAAGATTGCCGACTGCCAGGTAGAGGAACTCGAGACGAAGTACGAGCTCCCCAAGAAGCTGCTGATGGCTGACGATCCTAGCTGTAAGAAGCAGTAGAGCGTGTGACATCCATATACATAGACAGATATCATAACGTCGTCACGAGTCGGCGTCAAGTCATTGTATTTTCCCATTGCATAGGTGCCAAGTTACCAAGTGAAGCAAGGACATCTAGCTCCGACTAGATACAAGACCTAGAAGCCCATGGATTCACCATGCAGATTTAGATGTCATAATGCCACAGAACATAATAGCGCGTCCAGTTGATAGTGTAAAGTATCTGTACTTGTTTTCGTTTGTTTTTATTCATTAATGTCACGTTTCCGTTTTGTTTGTTGTGTATGAATTTTGTGAAAGTATTGTTGTTTGATATGTGTTACTTCCATTTGACGAAGAAACAATAGTGTTACTTTTGTCCATGTAGTAACTTAGCTGCGGCATATGCACTTAACAGGGAATCGACGTTTTTGAAATCAATGTTTTGTTAAATGTCGATGTTTTATTAGATTATTTGGTATACTATGTACCCAGCATCTAACTTGAACATGCTGTAGTTCTGTGAATAAATTCAATCTATTTGTATACAACTGGTTATGTCATTATGTAGAATCCACGAAGACTTGCGTTAGAAGTCTGTACAACCGTCTTACAGTGGCTGGTTAGATGCCTGGTCTGCGTTACAATCACTGACCACAATCCACAACACCTCAGCAAGGTCAAGGTCTCCAAGTAGATACCCCTCTACTTGACACAGACTTCTTCAACATACATCCTAATACTCAGACGTCTCATACTCCACCTGTTGTTGTCAGAACTGTTATAGACCATTTTATTTTCTTACAGTGTATTTCATATTAATTTTCAAATGAACAATTCTACATTATTCTCTTAACTGAAGTTAGCTCAACATGTCAGGTTCATCTCAATATTGGGGCTCATCATGGTCTGTTTATTGTTCAAAAGTTTCATAACAACACAGAGTATCACAATTGCCAGCAACAAGCTTCTACCACTCGCTCGACTGGAAGAATAATCTCCATACAATAGGTCTTTTTTTTTTAGCATGTTTCCATATTGGGTAGTCCATCTGATAATTTAGAGACCTCAGTGTCACAGACCAATTGTATTATCTTTACCGCGGCATGTGCCGCCTGTCTGTTAAACTTTCAGTATACATTCATTAGCATTATTGTGTCAAATTAAGTAACATTCTAAAAATGTATATATATTGACCGTATCGAGACATATTCAGCAGCATTGTATTCAGAAGACAGACGAGAATTAGGTATTCAGAATACAGGCATTCAGAAGTATTCAGGCGCGAGAGGTAGAATCACATCATATAGAGAATAAGTTTTAGTCACACAGGTCGGCACGTGATGTTTCATGGAAGTCAGATGCGCATCAAGGTAGATAATTTACCAACTATTTCAGGTCATGCATTCCTGCGTTTGTCAACGCGGTTAGTTATTCATAATAACTAGGGCATCCTTTCACGAAGCTCTCTTATCCACTAAAGGACCATAGCGCTCTCGTTGCCGATAGATAATGCACAGCAAAGAGAGTGCTATGGTCTCTTAGTGGATAAGAGAGCTTCGTGAAAGGGTACCCTTGAGCGGATCCAGGAATTTGTTTTATAGGGCACCGCAGCTTCAGCTCGACAAGCGTAGTGAAAACTATATGCATACACTATAGCGCGTAGCACTATGTTTGAGTTATACATGTAATATTTATCATCAATATTTTAATTTTCAAATTCCTTTCAATATCCCCTTATTTTTAGGGCTGGCGCGCGCCTTGTGCGCCTTTCCTTGAATCCGCCCATGAATTAACTCGATGGCATTAAATAGTCATCTTCATTTCTGGAAACCCAGCCATATGCATCCCTTAAATGTAGTTTCAGATGCAAACGTTACTTTATAATATAGATAAGTAATAAAACTTGTACCATGTTCTTCAACTTCACCATTAAACACCCTCATATCAAGGGAATTAATGGAAAGGGCGATTTGTTTCTGCAATGCAAGTAAATATCGTCAGTTGCAACTAGATGTTCATTGAAAATACCGCTAACTAGGATATCAAAGAGGCTATGCTTCAGGTGTGGACCTTAATGAATCATTATTCAGATTTGTTCCCTCATATCTTTCTGCTTTGCTCCATATCGCCCCATGTCGTGAATTCAGCAACAGTAAACAAAGGACTTAGTGACATCGTGAATATTTTTAATGGAATCATAATAGAAACAGGCGTACAACCGATACTCTCAATTACAATGGCAATAATGGAAACACCGGTGCATACGACGAAGAGTGTGCGCATTGCGAAAACTGTCCTTCTTGACCAATTCTGTGTTCCTTGTCTAACATATTCATATCAGTATATCGTCATACAATCGACAGTTACCGTCACTAAAGTACATATATGTCCTTCCACTGCAATAGTTTCATTTCCGGCAGCAAGATGCCCGGCTGCTCGGTGGCTTAGGTACTACTACATCTGGGTGTTCAGTTACTCCAGACGTTTGCATTATACGAAAGCAATAAACAAAATATTACACATGCTTGCATTTGAGAGTCTTTGTTACCTGTCACGATCATGCATGTCAGAGATATCTTTAGGTTTCAAACAGAATAAGCATATATACAAACGTTTATTCCTTTGGACAAACATCATTCATACACGGATTGTAACTCAGGATTGTTTGTGTTGCGCGAACACAAATGATGCAAGAAACGTCCATTACTGTGATGATGTTTAGATACTAGTATACCTACTGTACGTTGAATGCTGTATTCCATCGATTAGACAACATTGCAGCCATTTGCAGAAGTATGGAAAATTTACTTGATCATATTCTACTACAAAGTATCTCAAGATTCTATACTCAGCCTCAACATCAATAAAAACATACGAGAAAAATATACAACATACTAATACATGCATTCTAGATTGATCGAGATATCTATAGATTATGGTAATGACACATTATGGTTTCTTCGTCGCCTTCTTCTCTTCTTTCCTAGGCGCCTTCTTCTCTTCTTTCCTAGGCGCCTTCTTCTCTTCTTTTATTGGCGCTTTCGCGGTGTGCTTCTCCTCTACGTGATCGTCTTCTTCCTCATCTTCCTCGTCGTGGTCCTGCTCAAGGTCGTTCACGTCCAGCTCCTCGGAGTTGGTTTCTAGATTGTGCTTGGTCATTTGATACTTGCTCTTGATGCCCTCCACACCACAGTTGACGATCTTGACGTTGACTCGAGGATGGCCGGTGTTATAGCTCTGGATCTCCCCAAGCTTTAAGATCCAGTCCTGTAGACAGGAGACATGGGTATCGTACATACATACATATGCCTTTTCTTCACTGATGATTTCCAATAAACTATGTAGTACGATCTAATTAAATAGCATGAATGCACATTTGAAAGTGATTTCTAATGTACTAATAATATGTACTAATAATATATTATGAATCCAAAATATTATCAAATTATAAATTATTATCCCATTGTATTAAGTGAAATATGAACATACTATAAATAATTCACCTGGACAAGTATTCGAAATCGTCACGTATGGGTGAAAGATGTCCACAGTTACGTTAAGAGTTAACCCTCTCCCTGCTGTGTTTGTGCATACTCCAGAAGGGAGATGGTTAACTAATCAACACATTAAAAAACAGTACAATTGCATTTTACTACCTTATTATGGGAATAATTCTATTGGATTTTACATGTTCACGATGGTTATAAACTAACATCAGAAGTAGTGCAGTTAGGCGTTCCTAAACTAAGAGAATAATGGCGTTCGTACCATTCCTGCAACGACTTTTCCAAAGACCACGTGATGTCCGTCCAGCCACTTAGCTTTCTGCAGTGTGATGAAGAACTGCGAGTTGTTCGTGTCCTTCCCGGAGTTCGCCATGGCGACCATCCCAGACGAGCTGTGACTCAGGATAAAGTCTTCATCACGGAAGGATGGCCCATATATACTGGTCCCTGGCATTGTCAATAGATACATCAATGATATATGTCATAGGCTAATACATTAAATAATGATCGCGAGAATACTTCAAAACCTAATAATGACAGTACTTTTTAAATTTTAAATTCAAACGAGATTACTTTCATAATTTAGATATTAATTCAATTGCAAGTAATTGTTAAATGTTGAATGGATATCGTTGTAGGTATGACGACTTCTGTATTGCACACAGTGACATCATGTACTACAAGACTACAACATCTCTATAGCTACAGAGTATAGACCTCAGCAAGGCTGTGATACTGGAAAACAATTACCAGTATGTCAGTTTTCAATGAGTTTTCAACGAGATCACTTAGAACACGATATATGCAAATATTGTTTTTTTCCAGTATACCAACAGCGTACACGAACATATAACTAACTAAAATATGTCAGTCGCAAATATCGGTATTGCCATTGCGGTGAAACCGATGGCATCAAGACCATTGTGTCTATATCATTGATAGTTGTTGTCAAAGACGCTGGAAGTAATGTTTCTTCGATTTAAAATGAATGTATTTCTACACATTCTAGAGGTTATTTTCAAAAATACTATTTTAAAAATACTCCAAAACCTTTAACAAGAACTATTGTTGACACTGGCTTAACTCCCCTCGAATCTTGTTGACAATGACGTGACGTACCTCCAGTCCCGCGTTGGTTTGCGAGGTCCCCCATCTGAATGACGAAGTCCGGCACAATTCTATGTATGTATGTTCTGTTGTATGTGAGCATCTCCTGTAAGGCACGTGCATGTATATATATAGAGACAGTGGACGGACAGACAGACAGACAGACAGACTAGCAGACGAACAATATAACAAAATAGTCAATAGTATTGCCAGATAAAGAGAAAACAATTTCGTATTATATATTTTGTTGATTGTTCGTTATGTGGCACTCCAAATTAATTTCTCTAATTAATTACACAGATAATCAATTAAGTATAGTAAATTTATATGTGTTAAAATGGTTTAAGTTAATGGTTAAAACTACTAGCGAAACTGTTGGGTGTATCTTCTGACTATTTCAGAACTATGTACAATTTGATTATGAAATACGCGTAACTCAGTCAAAGGAAGACAAGAAATGTTTGCACTATCTAGTATCATTAGTAAACGCATTAAGGTTGTTAACACCGCGTTTTCCATTGATTTAAAATTTCTATAAATACTACTAATGCGATGACAAATGCATGTCGCGTGAAACAATCACACGTGTAATAGTTATAAGTCACACACTGACAACGTGTATGACGACTTTCTCCGTGTCTCTATGGCACCTCGGACACGTGTACGACAGGCGACATATGGTGCCGGGTCGATTCCAATACCGGTATACACGGGACATGTGTGACGGACTCGCATCGATCCCTCGTCATCACTCACTATACAGGAGCCAGAACTATTCTGAAGTCCTTCTCGTTGAATAAGTAGGTCTTTATAGTATACATACATTGCACACGCATATCAAGGTTTCAAGGTTGAGCGAGTACTACCAAGTAAAACAACTTAAATGATTTGGTTATGAGGGTAGCTCTAGTTATATATGAACATGCTTTTATAATATCCTATTATATGAATTCATAATTATTGCATAATAAATTATAGAATCAAAATACTTCTGTATGTGACACTATAGATCGATAAAGTGTGCGTACATTTAACTCCTAACCATTACTTTTTAATAGTATTTTCAAGATTCTATGCGTTCAGTCACTTTATAATTTGTTGATCGCGTATTTGGTAGAATAATTGTTTGATTATAATAACCAATAAAGTGTACCTGTCCTCTTCGATAGCCCCTCGTCAGTGAAATAAAGTTCAAGGCCGTCATGGGAGCGACGTCGCCGAATACCGCTATGACAAATCTGCCTTCCATGTTGGAGTGGACCTTGTAGTAGTCGTAGGCGATGAAGTCGAACCAGACATGTTCTGTGACGCTGACTGTTTGGGGTACAACGTCTTTCAGACGCCCCACTCTCGCCCGCACTCCGATTTGACACAGAGATGTGGGAACTAGAGTCAAGATAATGCACACAAATTTGGCAATCATGCCCACTATATCTGAAGTAATCATGCCAATTGAATCTGAAAGAAATATAATAAAATACAAGGTATATTCAGTAAACGGTAACAGGAGATCGTATAATCGTCACGGGAAAAGTCAAGTCACGTACAAATAATCGATTAATCAGCTGTTAATCCTTCCACACTTTCAGCGTTTATTTCATAGGCACATTTCAATGCATAATTCTCAACAATGTATATAATCATAAACCCAACACACCAATTACAAAAGCATATTTCTAATACTAGTAGCCTACTTAGAATATGACATTGGTGTTGCGTATTCGATACTCACATGTTTAAATGTCCACACAGTTGCCGTTGTTCTGTATTTAGTACAAGAACTTGGATACTTTCATCACAGTCACACTTTTTGACGCTGAGAAGCTGTCAAAAGGGAAAGGGTCGATAGTTTTCGATTGATTAGGTCTGCCAACCAATGACGACAGGTGATACAGAAGGCTTGGTCAGTGGTCGATGACATACACGTGTATGCTTGAGAGAAGCTACCAGTAGGCCTATGTATACTGGTATAATGTATTTATCAACAAATTACTATTCAACGGTCATTCCATACCATGCTACCACTATTGCATCAATGTCGTATTAAATTTGATTTCATATCCTTAAGACAGGTATGCCTGCTAGTAGACTATCAAGTATCTGTCAATGTAACGTGTTACATGTTGCCTACCTGGGTACTTAATTAGGCTATTTGTAAATACATAACAACCATACTGGCTGAACTATACTACAGTGTATAGTGTACGATAATTATATTTTCCAACTTTAAAGATATAATTCATTTGCATAAACAAGCCCAATACAGTAATAAGAGCGTAACTTTGGAGAGAAAACTTCACCCAATAACACGTCAGCGTCGTTGGCGGTAAGGCACCATTTGTTTTCAATTTGTTTATAATTTTAAAATAAAAAATGCTTGGAAAGATAAATTGTTACTTCAACATTTTCAAAATTTCCAAAGGTATAAAAAGAAAATCATAAACAAATCGAAATTTTTTTCTCCATGAATTGAAAATAAATTAGCGGTATTCAAATATTCCAATTATGGTATGAATTGTCTTTCTTGGTTGAAGTACAGACCTGTGAACAGCTGTAAAACTAAAATTCGAAGATTTTGTAGTCAGCTGGTTATGAATGACAATCAAAGGTTTTGTAGGTATGTCTACGCAGATATTCAAATCATAATGATACATATTTCAACTGACCTCGCTTTCGTAGCACTTACTAAAACGCTACGTCCGCTTCCAAAACTCAAAGAATCTGGCCACCTTTTGGAAATATTTTACGCCTGACATTTCTCCTGTATATCATGCAGAATTTGTAATAAAATGTCATCAGCAAACATAAGTATGCAATCGAAAGCGAGGTTACCCCGAAGACTGGACACTACACGGTATATTTGTGACAGGCACCTATGATTTTATCTACAGAACAGCTAAGCCATGTTTATGGCCTGGTAATGACACTACCGGGTAATGGTAATGACACTTCTAAATTCCCGGCCATAAACATGGACTAGATCTATCGTAATGCTGTGTTATTTACGTCAAAGTGGTCATAACGTAAACGTGTATTAATAGTTCCTTACAATGTCACCATGTTGTGCACAGCCAGTTGTTAACAGCTGGTTAAGATGCTTAAATTGGCACAGCTTTGCAACTATCAAATATTTGTTTACAATCTTCTGTCGCCATTACCAAGCACGTGTGACACTTCCGGAAGTTGGACTCGGACGTGGCACAACACGATCACGTGACATAATATTGATCAGCGCGCTAGCTTTCGAAAGCAACTTGTTGCTGAAGATCAATAAATATGGGATTCGGCAGATATCGGCTGTAGTTAGGTTCTGTTTAGATATGTTCATGGGATGTCTTAACTGATGTTGTCAAGACTCACAACTAATAACTAGGTAAGAATGCATTTTACATCGTAGCTGATGTTATGATCACGTGATGGACCAGTTCCTAAGATAGTTTATCAGCTGTTTATATAGTTTGCAATCAAACTGTTAACAGCGTTCAATCAAAAATGTCATGGTTGTTCGAATACAAAATATATATCTTAATTACTATTTGAATGGCTTAGGTTTACAACTTTTAAATAATATTGATAAAGAGTCTAGTCTTTTATTATTATTGCATGTATTGTTAAGTGTTGTTCTCTAGACAGTCACTATAAAATCAGTAGGAACGCTAACCACACCTATTAGTATCTGAGTCATACTGGTATATCTATTATTCACGTGTTCACGCTGCAAATTGAATTGTAATATGAACAAATACTAGCACACTGACTGACAACATGATTTTATATGTTGCTGTTACATAAGTACATCTATAGGCCTGCCCTAAGGCCTAAACACAAATATGAATACATAAACATATAGACTACTAGTATTGTTTTCTAATATAGCATTTCCAAAGTTGTATTCATACCTAATTATATGTCTTAGAAATCTACCTTTTCTATCAAAATTGCATTTCCAAATGTGTGTTGTATAGTAGTAGACTACATGTATTATTATTATTATTATTATTATTATTATTATTATTATTATTATTATTATTATTATTCAGG
>JAULBP010043251.1:0-22791 GCA_032355345.1 Lepetodrilus pustulosus
CTGACACTGAAGGTGCAGTCCTGATGCTGTGAAGGTGCAGTCCTGACACTGAAGGTGCAGTCCTGATGCTGTGAAGGCGAAGTCCCAATGCTGACGATGACTCTACTCAGACAAGGAAAAGGGCCATATCCCACAAGTTCCAGATGATACAATCCCACAAGTCAACAGTGAGCGTGATGAGTGTTCCATGGAAGCCTCGCCTTGGTGCCGCCACGGCAACCCAACAATGACAAGCCAATCAACTGGGAAGCGGCAAAGACTATCAAAACAAAATTGGCTTATCAAGAAAACTTTTGAAATCAATAAATTTGGTGGTAGTTATTTACCCTAATTTCAGAATGAAGGTCTCTAGTCAGCACTGGGTTATCTGTAACCATTGGTTCTGTTTCATTGCGGCCCAAGGAGTAGATGGGCCTGACTGGTTGGAGGAAACAGGGTGATGTGGAGTATTAACCCAATCCCAGTTTATTCGCTTTTCGGCGTTGGTGACTATTGCATATTTGCTGCCACAGAAATCACTCAAAGCTAGTCAATATTTGCTGGTATTGGAATGAAAAGATTATGCTTGTTATATCTGCTATAATGTTTTATTTGTGCTGATAGAGAGCTTGCAGGATTAAGCGTTTTGTCAAGCTCACATAATGTTTTTAGATTACGTAATTGATTTTTCTTCTACTTCTTCTTCAGGACAAACTACATTAAACAGTTTGGTTAATGATGAGAAATACATGAATCTATCCTTGCCTTTAAGAAGATGAAACATAAATAAGCTGGGTTTATGACTCGAGATATCCTTCACATTTCTCATTATTTCTAGAATAAACCATTATATGTTATAATATTTACACAAAGTGGTTGATAGAAAATTCAAGCTCACAAAAATCTAGACATAACGTAGTAATGAATATCCTAAGTGATACTTAAATTTGAGTATTAGAAAGACATTCGTTCCTTTCTCATATGAGAATTACTAGACCTTTGGTAAAGAAAAATGAAAACTACCATACATATCGGATTCTGAGATTCTACACAAATAATTCAGAGACCATCAGATATTTTGTTATATACATGTACTATCTTTGAATTTCATGTCATAATTATAGGTAGGTTCCTAACTCAAATTTCAACATCTAATAATGATAGAAATATGAGTGAATATTGTATCCCGATACCCATTATATCAAGTATCTAACCATACATGTCCATGCTAATGAAGTCGTCTTGGTAAGATGTAACAGATATATGTCACAGGCTTGGACCTGGCAGTGATAATGTGCTATGTTACGTATTGTATTACATGTATGATAACTACACTACTCCAAGAATAATTTACAACATTGTCAAGATTGACCAATATTGTGTTGTCACATCTTGGTAATGTGTCACATACATCGTACAGGTGTCACCATATGATGTAGGTGTCACTATGACATGCAGGTGTCATAAATCAATTTATTCACCATATGGTGGAGCATAAGTTTTGACATAAATAATCATATTTTCCAATATGGTGCATAACACCTGGAACGATTTTCATTGGTCAGTTAACTTGAAATTATCCTTTTCATTCATAACATTTTACTGAAGTTTACAGCTCAACATATTTCTCAATTAATTTCAGAGGGAATCTACTGGTGCAAAAATTAGCAAAAACATATGTACACAGACTATTGTAAGCACATTTGTTATATGTTTCTTTTTTCCTTTTACTTGTATTTGCTTTTGAATGAATGACAACAACTATTTATAAATATTGAATTGGAAGTAAAATCACTAACTGTACTTTGATATTAATAATCAAGAATAGGATAGTTTCTCTTTACAACATGTCAGCTCATTAAATTCACTATAGGATTGAATTCCTGTCACAATATTTTCTTTCTTAAATTTTGCAAACTTAATTGAATTTACAATAAAATCGAAAGTAATAATCCCCAATAAAGTAGACAATGATAATCAATCTTCATTCCCATTACCAGTATTGCCAGTGGATAGTAAACGTTTGATAAATCTTTGGTGTATGTTACTGATTGTCTTCAACAGACTACCCTAAATAGCAAATACATAATTGACAGACATTTTATTGCAGGAGATTTCTTTAATAGGTTGGTTTCATGTTTCATGTAGGTATCAGTATGATTTTTCTAGGAGAAATAATGGCTCTTGTGTATAGATGACACATATATCTTCAGTAATTTTCAGAATTTGTCCATAAATTTGATTCATTCAGACAGATTTCGACACTAATCTATGCAACTATTGTATTATTGTAACTGAGACATGAGACAAAGCCATTACTTTTGTCTCCATGCAGAAGGTAACAATGTTCTCAAGCTATACTAAGATGTATGTATCTGCTTAACCCACATAGACCAACAAGTCATATCCAGCACGACAAATACACTGTATGTTCCTTTTTAGTAAAATGGGAAAATAAGTTTGGTAATGTTCTTACCATCATATTTACGTGTAGTTATTATCAAGCAAATTAGCTGGTGCATGGAATCTAGTATTAAAAGAACTAACCATGATTATCAGCTATAAAAGTGTTCTGAAGGCCATTCTAGCTACAATATAGTACCTTGAATTGCATTAAGTACTGTAGGTCACTATGCTTCATCAATAATTAAACTGTACCATGTTACAACAAGAAAGAGTATACATGCAACATTACAAATAATGGGGAACAAGAAACTGAAGATATAAGATGGTCAGCTGAAAGTAGTTCCAGCCGAGCATGTACATGTATCACTACACTGATGATGTTGCCACATCTCTATGTTAAACACAATCTTGAGTCAGTTTCTGTGGCAGTAATATCATGGTCATGTCATGAAGTACAAAAGAGATTAGAAACATACAAGATTAATATAAGATAGGATTATGTAAAGCAATGTTTCTACATTATAAGATCCTGTCTCTTTGTTATATATGAAAGTACAAGCATATAAAAATAAAATCCCATTCATAATTCAAAAACAGTTAACCTTATCTTGGAAAGCAGGATGAAATGTGACAGAAGACAGAAATATTTTGGATCCATTCCCCAAGTGCTGCGATAGTTTGGAATACTTACCGAAAACATGCAATCTGATTGGCCGAACCTGGACTGGATCTGTGTTAATCTGACACGAGTACGTTCCCTGATCTGATGGCTTCACCGTGCGAATGTGAAGATTCCATTCTTTCACGTATGGTCTCTCTAAACTAATCCGCTCGTCAGAAATGATTCGTCTGTCCTCGAACGTCAGAAGCTTTTCCCTGTGGTCCAGCCACACCACCTGGAACAACCACACAAGCTGAGATTAGGACGAGACTTGACACACATATGGAAATAACCCACGTCAAAAATATACTTCAAACATGAATTATGCACAACACTGTCATACATGAACAGCTAAAAAAGAAAATTACAGTGAATTTTAAAAATATCTCATTTTCTTGTGTCATCAAGAATGAAAAGGATATTGAGGAAACAAATCAGCTTTATGCTAATAAGTGTTGTCTCAGGAAAGGAAATGATTCAATTACATACGGATATACATACTTGTCATTATGGTTGTCATGATTATGTTAAATGCATATAAAAAAAACAATGGAGAAAAGATTGCCAAGAAGATAACAGGAGGCAGAGAAATTGAAAACAGAAATATTACCCAAACCATTTAATACCCACACCTAAAAATGAAGAATGTATCAAAAATATTCATTCCATTTCCAAAACATGTCGTTTGACTTCTATTGCTTAATTTTTCATCAGCAGTAACCCTGTAGAAGTAATGAGAGGACATTGATTGGCAATCTCATACAGAGTAGAGATTTAACATTAGCAATGCAGGTTTAATAAGCTGCCAATGTTAAAGAAGGCTGTGTATGAAGACATGCAAGACCTAGCCAAGAGAGTCTACCACTCTCAGAAGACCCATACATTAGCACTCTGGGCCACCTCGCTACGAAAGTAATTGTCCGCAATTAATTCTCTGTTCAGCTAAGGTCGGGAACCAACTCCTTATGAAGTGATGTAAATTATTTGTGAAGTTGGGCAATTCCCTAAGGTTTGACTTAATTACCATAACGGCACTGCTTCGCAGATAAAGAGCGGTGAAAATCATTGCTTCATTGCTTTGATAGAAACATGGGTGGTTTGGATCTTTTCAGAGAAGCTTGGAAAAGTGTGAGGGGGAAGTGCAATCTTTGTCAATGTTTTACTTGATTAGATCTTAAATGTGTACATTTACTCCATGAACTTGTAAAGATGATACAATTATCTTCGTGGTGCTACTACAATGAATAAAGTTAAAGATTTTTTTTTAATCTGCAAATTTGTACTACAAAGAGTAAAAATAATTATTAGCATAATCGGTTAATGTATTTCAAATAAAATTCTAAGCATTGTCATTTTTCATTCTAACCAATTCAATTCAAAACAAAACAAATAAAACAATAAGGACAGAATAAAAAAAAAAGGCATTGTTCTGAAATTCATCTGGAATAATACTGTAGGGGCACAATGGTACAAAGTTTCTGGGTTCAAATCCTATTCGGGAACCCAGCACCAATTCAGTTAGCATGCCAAGGCTATGGAGATATTTTCATTGCAAGTATGTAGCATTATATTCCAAGATGCAAGATCCACATGCTGCTGGTAAATAAGATAGTAAACAGCTAACGCTGGATGGTTAGTGGGTACCGGTTAGTGTGACAGTCAAGAAAGCTGTACATCCATCAGATATGCCTGTGTCATTTTTTTCTTAAACTAAAAAATAACCTAGATCTTCAAATACATTACTAATTGAATATCATATAGAAGTACATTTCTTAAAATAGTCTGTTTGTTATTTTTCACTGAATCAAGGAAGAATATTATTTTCAAGTATCTTATGGTAATTTAGTATAATGGTGAAACTGTAGACTAAAGTGACATCTTGTAGACAATTTAACAATCCAAACTACTGCATGCTTCCACAATCACAAGAAACTTGAGTACATATGTGGAAAACGAAGACATTTATTTTGTTCCTCACGGCATCATTAACATTGTGTTGTACACTGATGAATATGCAACTGTATTCCTAACTGCCCTGCATTAAGAACCATGCAATATGTTGGGTCCCAAGTGAAATATTTTATTTCGTTCTCATAACTGCTACAAATATCTGGCAGTCCTTCGAGGGTAATAAACCAAATATTTACTTTAGCTTGGTGCCACTCTGTACATCAACAGGGTGCAGTAATGTGAAATTGACCGTATTACTTTACAAGGGCAACAGGGGGCCATTATTCCCAGTAATGAATGAACACAGACGTAGTTATAATTTCCAGTCAGGACTTCCTGAGTCATGACTTGGCATTAAATGGGAACATCTATTTTGGCATTGTTGTCCTGGTGACAAACCATGGCTGAAATGGTCATAGGCTGTATAGGCATGTCGTGGGTGTCGTAGGTTGGACAGACATGGTTGTGGGTTGGATAGACATGGTTGTGGGTTGGATGGACATGGTTGTGGGTTGGATGGACATGGTTGTGGGTTGGATAACACGGTTGTAGGTTGGACAGATATCGGCATGGATTGGATGGACATGGTCGTGGGTTGGTAATATGATTAAAGCCTGTTAGCAGATTGGATAGATTGGTCAAATGTTAATACGATTATTTGGTGGCTTGGACCAGAAACATGATAAATATCTTCAGGTAACTGTCAGTCATGGAATAGTGTGAGTAGAATAGGAAATTAGCAAGAAAAATACCATTATCAAACTTTGAACGACAGGCAGATGCTTTTTTTAATGTACATGATAATAGCTTAATTTTTACACATATAATATAAAATTAAATTTGTATAAGATTTCTTCTTAACAGAATGAATTGATTAACACTATTTATATATATAAATATATATTTAAAAGATATTAATAAAGCAAATGAAAGTATGATAAACCTATTTCAATAATGATATAATAAAGTACTAATTATGTACAACTAAATGTCTGTAGGAATGTGTGCATTGCATGATAGATTATCACACCTTTCAAGCCAATTTGTAGGAAATCACTACAAACCAAAAGGTTGATTGCTTTTGAAAATGTGATCAACGTTAAGAGCTGTTGATATTTGATGTGTCAAAATATTAATGCAAAACTAAAGAAAAGTGTCATGGTGCTGCTATATAGGGTTATTTATGTAATATAGTTTACATGCATAAAAAAAAACCAACATAATAAAACAATTCAATAAACTACTAAACACTTCCGAGAATCAAAAACTTTTAATACTTTGCTGAAAATCAACTGAATGTCCAGAATAACAAATAACAATGTCACGATTTTCTAAATGTCTGTTTTGAGATCAGGACCAAGGTTACTTCGATACTATGTTATTATATATCAACGATCCCCTGAAGCAGAAGCTAGTGAAGCTAATTAGCCGAAACAAGCCCCGCCATCCCAGGTAGAAGCAGCCTCTATTAGCAAGGCCAGCAGGTATAACGAGGCCCCAGATCCAGCTAAGTTATCAGATGTTAAATTATCCCATAATAAGCATTATTAGCAAGGCGTAATGAAGAAACAAGATGAGGGTAGTCCACAGTTTATGATTGATGGCTGTCTGTCTGAGGAAAACGATAACTTCTGCAATCCTAGCGGGTACATCAGTTTCCCTTCTCCGCAGGTGTCGTGTGTCATCATGCTGGTTTGTTACTGTGTCATATGTCAGCATACATCTTTGTTACTGTGTCGTATGTCATCATGCTGGTTTGTTACTGTGTCATATGTCATTATATATCTTTGTTACTGTATCAGATGCCATCATGCTGGTTTGTTACTGTGTCAGATGTCATCATGCAGCTTTGTCATGCAGTGATGACAGCATGTTAAATTTTGTAAAAAATAAAATTTGTAATGGGGTTTATAGTCGCTTTCTAGAATCTTTCACTAATATCACGACTTGTCAGTTTAAAGCAGGAGGAAACCCGCAATATCCGTAGTGCTGAATGTTGAAGTAAATCTGCAAGCACCGGCTGGTACTGACATACCAAGGATGATATCTGTAGTGCCACTCTACAGACAACTTGCATCCTATCAATATTTTACAATTTCTCAATTATTTCATAAAATCTCACCTACATGTATTTGATCAAATATATTTTGAGAAAGTGCAGCCTCTCCTGAGGAGTGACTCCCACAAGCCAATGCTAGACAGCTGTATGTAGCCTAATGTTATCAGAGAAATCAGGGTTAAGCATGTTAGACAGCTGTATGTAGCCTAATGTTATCAGAGAAATCAGGGTGAAGCATGCTAGACAGCTGTATGTAGCCTATTGTTATCAGAGAAATCAGGGTAAAGCATGTTAGACAGCTGTATGTAGCCTAATGTTATCAGAGTGAAGCATGTTAGACAGCTGTATGTAGCCAACTGTATTGTTATCAGAGAAATAAGGGTGAATTATGTTAGACAGCTGCATGTAGCCTAATGTTATCAGAGAAATCAGGGTGATGCATGTTAGACAGCTGTGTGTAGCCTAATGTTATCAGAGAAATCAGGGTAAAGCGTGTTAGACAGCTGTATGTAGCCTAATGTTATCAGATAAATCAGGGTGAAGCATGTTAGACAGCTGGATGTAGTCTATTGTTATCAGAGAAATCAGGGTAAAGCATGTTAGACAGCTGTATGTAGCCTATTGTTATCAGAGAAATCAGGGTGAAGCCTATTAGACAGCTGTATGTAGCCTAATGTTATCAGAGAAATCAGGGTAAAGCATGTTAGAGAGCTGTATGTAGCCTAATGTTATCAGAGTGAAGCATGTTAGACAGCTTTATGTAGCCTACTGTATTGTTATCAGAGAAATCAGGGTGAAGCATGTTAGACAGCTGTATGTAGCCTAATGTTATTAGCAATATGTAGCATATTGTTATCAGAGAAATCAGGGTGAAACATGTTAAGTAGCTGTATGTAGCTTAATGTTATCAGAGAAATCAGGGTGAAGCATATTGGGTAGCTATATGTAGCCTATTGTCATCAGCTGTATGTAGCCTATTGTCATCAGAGAAATCAGGCTGAAGCATGTTAGACCTTCTGTACTCACCCATTTAACATACGGATGTCCCTGTAATGAATCAGTCAGTGAATACACCAATAATATACAGTGTGTATACAGTAGATACATGAGATACACATTATTTTAGCAAGTTTACATAAATAAATAAAATGCAAATAAATACATACCACAAATCATATTTAAATTATGAAAAACAATTGATAAACAAATTTAGGGATAGTAAATGAAAATGGTAAAACAGTCAGCCATTGTTTGCAATGTTTGATCCTATAAGGACAAATTTCCCGAACAAACTAAGTGCGAGTAATTTGATCCCATGGAGTTGGAGATGGGACTACCCATCAGCCATCACAAATAAATTGAGCAATCAAAAAGATTTAGGAGTTTTTTTCTGGCCTGGTGGAGTTAGTTGAAGCCCTCTGTCAGAGAGAGGCTATTACTATGCCGAGCAGGTCCAGATGAACGTGTTCACGAACACGCTGAACATTGTCGAACACCAAACAGCATGTTAAAATATCACCAAGCAACTGGAAAAAACACATTGATGACAGATGGCAGGTAGTTTTGAGTTGAATTTTCTCCAAACCATGTGTTGTCATTCATTTTGATTTATGTAGTTTTGTAGACTTGTTCATCCATAGCGATTGCACTTTTGGCCAAAAGGAACAAATAATGTAAACTTTTTTTTCCATAAAATTAATCCATTGGTTTTGCGTTGCTTGGGGAACAATGCCCTTTCAGAATAAACAGAATTTGATTCTTTTCATTCTTGCTCCATCACCACTTCCGCCTAATTCCACACATCCAGTGGTGAACAGCTTTGTTCGAACACCACCGCAATGAATCGGTATCAGTGCAGAGGCTATTCTGTTATACGTGTTCGTCCTCTATCATGAGAGTTCATCGTACTTGTTAAGCACATTGATCAGAAGATGACGAGATATGCGCATGTTTCCACAATGCCAGTGATAAATACTGTCCGAGAACCTCCATCATGGATGACTCCATGCAGATGTGTTATAGTTTCATCGTAGTTTTGATGCTGTGAGCTAGATGTCATGATGAAATAAACTATATGTGAGTTACGATTTTTCAGCATGAGATGTTATGTCAGGCCAAGCAGACCATGACACAACTTTATTTCATCTCTTGGACCTGGAGTCAATGTATTTAGTTCAATAGATGCAATTATGTGGCCAACCTTGGGATATATGTGGATCTCTAAGGGACCCAAAATTATGTGATGAGCACAAAAGTGAATTGCTGTTTTAATGTCACTATCGGAATTTCTCACGAATACATGATGACTTGAATACATAAAAGGTCATGACACAAGCTCACAAGACATATAAACTTGGTAAAAAAACCACACATTTTCTATGGAATTTGGGCTGGGCCAATGGAATTTGATCTGTGACTTGGTGACAGCTAAACGCCATCATGGAACATTCATGTTGGTACAGGAATTGGCATATTGACTATTAATTTGTATGTAGACACTATTATCCAGTATGTATGATTCATGTACTTCCATCGGATCATGATCGAAGGGAATCATCTCGATAAAATCTGATATTTCCACAGCAAGGTGATGACCAATTTCAAGATATTTCAAGGAAAGAGGGAAATCGGCTAAGTACGTGCAAAACATAACACCTCCAGGGATTTCCCCCCCGACCTGTGTACAAGACAAGATGGCTGCCAGCCTCTTGATACACTATCCTCCTGACAACTGTTGATCATCTCACAGTCGTATCACTGTCCTGCGTAGCATCATATTGGTCTAATGCAAGCTGAATCTCAACACTGACAACATAACCAAGTCAGAAGGACTTTTTGATTGAGTGGAAGATGGGGACTAGACATCTGACAAGTCATTTGCTTGTAGTGGAATTAGATATGAGCATGCTACTAACTCCCTGATATTGATAACAAAAATCTTCATGTCATTCCTTATAAAAAACCAGGATTTGCTCATTTACTTGCATCAAACTTTACACTTTTGCAAATTCGTAACCTTTTTTTCAGATGAAATTTGACTTGGAATTACATCAAATTTCAAGAAATCTGGACACATCTACTTTATAATGGTTTCCATTTCATCACACACACCATCACGTTTTCTTATCAACATTTATTTTGGTTAAGGGGTGTGATAAATGTATTTTCTGAATGACGAAGACTTCATTCCTTACCTTGAATTCTCCAAGAAAGTCAACAGAGCAGGGTAACACTGCTGTCTGTCCTGTCACCACTGTCACGTTCTTTGCCACCACATTAAACCTTGGCTCCACACCCTTCACTGAAACATTCACAAAATACAGTTGTAGTTACCATACTGAAACATTCACAAAATACAGTTGTACTTACTTCATTGAAACATTCACAAAATACGGTTGTAGTTATGCCACCACATTAAAATTGGTTGAATGCCCTTCACTGAAACATCCATAAAATACAGTTATAGTTATGCCACCACAGTAAAAATTGGTTGAATGCCATTCACTGAAAGATCCACAAAATATATAGTTAGTTATATGCCTTTTATTGAAACATTCACAATATATATAATATTATGACACCACATATAACCATGGATGAATACCCTACACTGAAACATGAAAGAAAAATATATGGTAGGTGTTATGTCAACTAAACTGTGGTTCCATGTTCTCCACTGAATTATTCATGGTTTAACCTGCTGCCAATAACCTATTGGTGGTTACACTTTCTTCACAGACAATACTGTGAATATAATGCTAAAGAAATAATGGGTGAATAATTTTTCTCCATAGTAAATCCTAATTTAAAGACATGCAAACAACATTGTCCTAAAAACATGTTTGTGGAACCTTCCCTAAAACAGTTAAAACGTGGTAAAGAACAGGTGAAACGTGACAAATTATTTTTAAAATACAATATCAAAAGATTATTGATAAAAAAATATTTACTTTGTGAATGCAACTTTTGAAGAAGATTAAATATAAGAAAAAAATTAACATTACCTTTGATAGTAAATGTATTAGTGGAAAAGTTTCCAGTGGATTTGAAATAATTTCGCCCAAATCAAGATGGATCCTACTGAAATACTACATAATAATTATGACCTTTATCCATAAAAGACAAGCACTTGCAAAGATTTCTTTAAGCTACTAGTCTTCAGCTAGTAATGTATTGACCGATCACGTCAAACTTTAAATATCATTAACATAACAATTCAGACGAAGCACACTGCATAGCGTAAAATACCTGCCACCATTATGCTGTCGCTACATCTGCTTCCAAACTAGTTTGAAATATGACTATATGCTTTAAAAGTTTTTGATTGAGTACTGGTAAGTGATTTTTGTCGCATCGGGAATATTTCACCCATATGCAATAACTCACATGTTCAAAGAACTGAGCTGTAATGAGTCATAATTTTTCTAGGAAATGTTCGACACAGTTAATTAAACAAAATATTTATTCGAACATATATCTAAAAACAAAAGTATATCAACTCAGTGAAAGTTTTGGGAATGACTTGCTGGACTTGGCTGACAAGGAAGAAGACGATGTTGGTGGCACACAGCAGTGGCAGAGCGCGAGGAGGACCGAGGAGGACCGCACTCATCCCAGTATCACGGCCACAGCCACCCTCCGGACAATTAGCCGGGGAATTAGACATAATCAATACCATTAGGAGGAACACAAACATGGCGGCCATGTTCCTCAGAAAGCAAATGTCTGGAACACGGCCAGACCTCTAAGGTTTGAACAGTATAGAGACGGCCTGGGTTGTCCCTAGGTTGTCCCTGGGTTGTCCATAGGTTGTCCTGCACACCACTAGAGTTCAAACCCATGTTCTGGTCCGCATGGCAAATATGAAGAGTGACTCGATTTGAATACGTGGTCGATGGAATATATTAATGTTGTTGTTGCCACTACTATCATTATCATACTTATTACCATGTTCATACTTATCATTAATCATACTAATTATCATAATAAACTATTATTAAATAAATTTAATAAATGTATCATCATTGATACTTATTATAATATATATATCATAATACTTATCATCATCATAATACTTGTCATCACACTAATATCATAGTTCTCAGTATAATTAAATGGTAAACCCTTTGTTGGAAAAAATTATTATATCTACGCAACCAAAATAATACCCAACTACCAACATAATTGACATTGTTGCTAAAATATTTACAAAGATTTCTTTCCCTGCAATAATCCACCATAATGATTTTACAAATATGTTTTAAAAGCAATTAAGAGCATTACTTACAACACATTACAGCCTACATGGCTGTATATACATTAATCTTATAATACGAAGTAAAATCGGTATGAATTCAATCATGCTGGTAACACAATTATATTGAATAATGACTATGCTACAAAGTACAATTCTCCTGAATCAACTATGTTATCAGCAGTTAATGAGAGGCACTACATCAAGTGTAGCACAGCCCCTTGTCAGACGACCAACTCAGTTCTCAGACTCGCTCGCTGACATCGATCCAGGGGTGTGTGGTCAAGATAAGAGACTGGGCACTGTCCGTGGTATCTCACTGATTGAGCTGCTTTTGATAGGAGGATAACCATCAGCAAATAGACGTTATTGCATGACAATGCTGGTGCAGATGAACAAAGGGTCAAGCAATGCAGAACCCACAAATCTGTTCATGTATTTGGGATTCGAACTCAGAAACATATTTGGGTTGTGAGTCAATTTCACCACAAACTCATATTCCACATAAATCAGGTCAAAGAGCAAAGAAATTGATAATAATACAGTGTCCCCTCGATATAAGGCTGTATTTGGGGTCCATGATATACCATGATATAGTACCAGCCTTATATAATAGTGCAGGTAAATAACAAAAAATAAAAATGGGATCCGCATCTGACCCAGCCTTATATCCGAATCCGCTCTATATCGAACAGCCTTATATCGAGCGGGCACTGTAATAAAAATAATAATACTAACAATGATGATGATAATAATGATGATGATAGTAATAACGATGATGATTAAATAACATAGTAGCTAGTATTCATTGAATGGCCACTACTCTATGTATGTCAGCTGTGCTTTCATTGGTCGGTGGTATTTATGAATAAGAATGCAGCTGCCAGTCACTGTATTTTATCTAGCAAGTTGGTCTGTGGGAACAACCAGTAGGCAAACACACATACTATATATAATACATAATACCGCAATTACCTGCAGACTTCTAATGCTTATGAATTTGAACGACCTGCTTATCCGTGAACGAAATCACTTCTCAAAGGAAAGATCGGTATTCGGTAGTTATGCATGACTATTCATGCAGATCACACAATACTGGCTAGACGTAGGTAATATATTATATATACAGCAAGTAGGCGATACATCCTAATATCACTGCAGTCGTTGACTGACAGTAGAGTTACCCTCAGTTAGCTTCAGTGCGTCAACAAGTCGTTTTAGTCGTCCCTGGGGAACTCTTACAAACCCACCTCTTGTCTGGAACAGTCATATCTCTTCCTGAATTATGTAGTCTAAATGACCCGTTGATTCATATGTGATGTCTTATGTGTTTTTCTCAACAAGAGAATGAGATGTTCTATTAACAGAGATGCAGATAGTGCTCTACAAAACAAATACAGTTACGAGTTGTTCTAATATTCTAAGTAGTATTATCGACGGTTAGACTTATTCAAACATTCTAACAATGTTATAATGGCCAGACAATGTCATAACATTCCAAGGACCTCCTATTTGTAGGGTCTAGTCTGTGATTCCAAGGACCTCCTAAATGTAGGGTCCAGTCTGTGATTTCTCAAGGAAAAGTTAATTCTGATTTCAGGTCAGCTTCAGAAAATGGGTACAATGACAATAAACCAAAAAATAATTTTCTTCCAATTTGCAAGAATTCAGGAAAATAACTTTAATTATGAAGTCAAAACTATGGGAATGTTTGCAGATGGGCTGGTGGTGATAAACGGAGCATTTACACGAGATTGCCATAGGAATGACTGAATCCGCTCCACAGACGGCAGTCATTTCTCCACCAATCTCAATCAAATACATATAACCATAACGAAATCCTGTTATGACACTCGCGAGACTGGCTGTACCAAGTTGCGGAAGAAATCACTCTTCAACCTGCTACCTCTGTGGCCCCAAGACATCAATCATGTTAATTGTCCTGTTTGAAATGACCAAGTCGTCCAATCTTCTATCTTAGATCACTGCATGTCAAATCTGCCAAATTACGCACCAATTTAATGAATTTTCTCTTAACTATGACCCCTAACCTTGGCTGCGAAGACTGCTTCGCTCGGCCATAAGATACATACTCGTAAAACATTCTGGGATCTATCCTGCAAATCATTCAGATCCAACTGGCAGCCAATCTAGCAACAAGTAGTTCATTTTGATTCCTAAAGATGATAAGTTGCAGGATTTTGACAACTGTAATTTCAATATCATACCATGTGCTGGTTACAATTAGATAAGGCAATTTGCTGCGCGACCATTCCACACAACATGAGTTTTGCTGGATCCCGCATGACCAAAAAATCATTACCAATGGATGAAAAAAAATAAAATACTTCTGATGTGATCATCGATCGATACCTTCTACTTCTATTTAAATTATTTCTTTTCTGTTAAATGATTTGACCATAATATAATCAGAAGAAAAAACCCCATTTGCATTGGAAATTTGGAATCCATGGTAAATTTTAATTCATGGCAAGTAATTATTACAAAGAAATTCTATTATGTTTGTATTGATTAAGAATAATTACATTAATGTTGCTAATTTATTGTACATAATTGCAGAGAAGCATTACCCGGTATAGCATTTAGTTTTCAGGCTAAACGAAAACACTGTGTCAGACTTGTATGGAAGTACATGTTCAATAATACTGTATATGTACAGTGCACCCTAGATATAACACGGTCCGATGCACCACAGATTCGGATATAAGGCGGGGTCAGATGTGGATCCTATTTTTATTTTCGTTATTTCCCTGTAATATCGGATAAGGCAGGTATTATAACGTTTATGTCATGGACACCAATTTCAGCGTTATACTGAGGGGACACTGTATACGGCACTGCATATAACATATATCTTACACATGTGTATCACAAATAGAGCGGTAGAGAACAAATTCATAGACCTAACAGACTTAATTGTAAATTCTTTTTAGTCTATACAAGTGCTTCAAGACATTAATTAATTTATGAAGACTAAAAACTAAATATTTCAATGTTGAAACTAAAAAGAAAAAAAGATATACCGGTATATATTTATTTTTTAGTCATACATTTGCATGGTTCAAAAGGTTTTGTACATAGCGAAGTACATACGGTATGTACTTCTCTATTTACAAAACCTTTTAACAATCATTATTAATGTTGAAAAGTCTACTTTCTCTCTCAAAATGATCTCAATGAATGCTACACAAATAAAATTTGAATTAATTTTCTTAATAATTTATCATTGAATCTGCTCAGTGAATGAGCGATTACGGAATTTAAGATCGCTACGGAAATCTTTCACCCATTTGCTATGATAATGTACTTCCCTTATAAATCCTGACATGACTGTAATATTCAACAAAGCCATCCCTGCTATTATGTATGGCCTGAAACTGACTGGTGATCTCATCTCATGTCTGAATAGGTCTGAATAGGTCAACAACTATAACCCATCTCAACACTGATGTGCATAGGTGTATCTGTATATTTCCCAAGAGACAAGCATGTCAAAATGACACCATTGTAGTGAAACAATAATGTTATTGCCATACAGAATAAGCACAGTGCGAAAACAACTCAATGCTCTTTAATACTGTATTCGTAAACACTGTCGATGAATACAAAATATATGAAAGCTACCATCACTACTATAAGCAATTTTCATACATAATATATTAAAAAATAATGTCCACTAGTATTTTATTTCAAAATCAATTTCCATAAATACGATATTGTCTGGTAAATATTTCTAAAATTTGATAATGTATATAGTTTATTGATAAAATGTAGTCTTTATTGTATCATGTGTATAGTGATGAAAACAAAAAGCATTGAACTCACAACAGATTTGCCATGTTTACACAAAGAAATATTAGTAATTCATGTACTTCAAGACTGATTCATTTCAAAGACAGATGCTTTAACATAATCAACAATAATATTTTAGAAATAGTTCAATACTTTATAAGGTGAAAGAGGGATAACATTTTCAATAACGATCTTGTCAAAACATCAAAACATTTTAATGGATTTTTCACATCAACAATCCATTATGAAATCAATGATTCAGCAGTTGTGACAATGGACGATTAAGAAAATCTGACGTAAATTCAATTTGATGCAAAGGAAACAGTGTATGCATCAACAAACCATTCCCACAACCTGCCTCTTGTAACAGCTTTCTTTAGTCATTGCCTAGATCTGAACAATCTCCAAGGATAGTCACAACTGGCTACAGTCATAACTGACTGTCTTCTGGCTATAGTCATACACAGCCTTCACAACCCAATCAAAACACTGCAAATTAAATGTGTCCAATTTTGGTGGTCTTCAGCTACGAGGGCCTCTGAGGGCCATGTTTAAGCAGTGATCATGAACTTCAATTTGAAGCATCCAGACTACCATCCCTGTGGGTGCATCAGATTTCATCTCGAAGTTTGTCTCCACTGTTGTAACAGTGCTGTGGTGGGTTAATCGAGAGTAACTCTGCAATGCAGATTGCCATTAGGAGCACAGAAGTCATAACACTCACACTAAAGTTTATGACATTATTTGATGATCAGGACATTAATGAATATCTGTAATATAGCATGGCCAGTTATCTTGTTGTATGGACAATATCATTAATTGCTATGGATAATGTAATTCATTGTCAGTTGATAATGGGTCTCTAGTCAGTGCTCATGACAAATTAAAGACATATCTAATTTAAGATATTTCTTTGAAAAAAAGTTAACATAATGATCAACAACTTTACTGAACTTTGCATATCATCTGAATGTTACACCATTACAAAGTTTAAAATGTTTGTCCATCAACCATCCTTGTTTGTGGAGTTTTCACATGCCTCTTAGAGTTCACGTTTATCACGCCCATCGTCTGCATGTCAGTTTCAGAAATAATGTCTGGAAACGCTGTTGTCTTTCAATTAACTACAATGTGCAATGCCATTACGATGTTGTCTGTACAGTGAATCAAGGAATGGGGGCATCTTGGTGATCTTTAAGTAGGATGCGTTCAAGTGGATGTGGCCAATGTATTGACTGTGACACGTCCTGTGTGGGAGAAGACAACAAACAAATGGTAGTCATCAGAGGCCAGGATGACAGTCATCAAAGGTCAATCATTATATGACATAGCCATTTGAGTGCGATACGGTCTGGAGATAGTCTTCAGACTTTACCCAGTTGATGAACTGAGGCTTTGGGGTGCTTCTTGTGACTTGTGTGTGCCTACAGAGTGTGTGCAGCCAACTTTACCGAACTTGTGTCATGCCATTGCCCTCATCAACACATGGACGCCAATGTTTTTGACCAGGACTAGTCAATGTAGTCATGTCACTATGACCTACCATAGAGACCACAGTCAACCACGACCTTGACCTTGGAACATACGAAAGAAAAACTGAGAATCTGAAAACTTCACAGATGAGACTTATTTCTCCTATGATTAAAGAGGCATAAGGATGAGAAGAAGAAAAAGACCCCAGAAAGTGTTGTTCAACCAACATGATGAACATGTTAGATGTGAATGGTGATCATATGATAAAATGGATCTCCTGGTTTAGAAAATGCACACAGGGACAGGACAAACAGGGAGGAGATTCATTGCTGTCTTATTCTGTCAGTAAGGGTGTTGGGTGTCTGGGGTATGAGGATAACCCATAACAACCATATACAGTGTCCCCTCGATATAAGGCTGTTCGATACAGAGCGCATTCGGATATAAGGCTGGGTCAGATGTGGACCCCATTTTTATTTTTTGTCATTTACCTGCACTATTATATAAGGCTGGTACTATAAGGCTGGGGTTATGTCATGGACCCCAAATACAGCCTTATATAGAGGGGACACTGTACTAATAAGTCGAAATACTACAATCATAATAAAATATCTAGACATCAGTCAGAATCCAAATCTAAACTTCTAATTTAGAATCATGATACCTTTACTTAATGCTAAGCCCATCCAAATTAATAAATATTACTAAATATTAAATTATTGCTCATTATTGGGATATATGGAATAAGTGGACCTAGATTACCACATTAAATTATTCATCATTCAGCTAAATCGCTCAACTTACTTCCCTTCATGATAAAACAGTGGTTATACAACAAGTTATTTTCCCCATTATAATATCAACAGTGTATTAAAATTTGTTTGATAGTAGTAGGATACCATGCCAAATTGGAAACACATTAACCCAGTAAAAATTTGTGACAAGTGGCAACAATGGCACTGACACTTACAGTTGCCACAACTAATAAATATGCCTGGCGCATTGATTTGTCCAAATACTGTATGTTACCATACTATTTAAACAAAAATAAAACACAATATTACAAATAAAAAAAATTAAACACAACATTACAAATAAAATATATATTATCTCCGGTAAAATTTCATCCATTGGTCAACTAGCTAAGATTGCAGGCCTTAATGGCCCTCAAACCAAATGGATATGGATTATTATGTCAGAAAGTGTCCTTGAAACCTAATGTTTTCATTGCCAAGGTCATTGTGTCCTATCTAGATACATTTCCTACAGTAACATCAAGGTAGACCAAGACAAGCAGTCTCATCTAATCAAATGACCTACAGTGTCACCTAGCCGAATGACCTACAGTGTCACCTAGTCGAATTACCTACAGTGTCAGCTAGCCAAATGACCTACTGCAATCTAGCCAGATGAACAACCCAATACAGCAGAACAGTTGACACAAACAGAGGTCATCATTAGCTAATAGTATCAGCGATGGTTCACTGACTCCAACCATCTGTGGAAATTAATGCATCAGAATTCCGTTTAATTACAAGCTTAGTGTGGCAATCACTTGAAATGGGAAACCAGCTTGCAGCAAGCAGATGAAAACATTACACAAGCTTAGAGATGCATTGGCCGAGAGTACACATCAGAGGGTGGACTTTACAGTGGGTCAAGTTTCTCGAAATGGTCGTAACTGTACTCCGGGCATTAATCAGAACATATGCCATGGTTTTGCTATAGCAGGAAGTGATGTAAACTTCGACTTATTCCATGACTACTGGTATATTTTGTATGCTATGCTATTGCTGCAGAAGGAAATCATGTAAACCTTGATTCCAGGACTTACTGGTGACGATGCAAACCCCATCATTTTTGTGAAATGCAGGCCGATGGCTTGAAGCTGAGGTGATCACAGACGGCTGCCTTTTCTTTGCAACGACTTCACAAATATTCCAAGACCTTTTGACTAATTTGAAAACTGTGTCACCGCATCCGCCATCGACATTGCTTGAGGACTGGCCTCTCCAGTTGCAATGTTGCTGGAGGTTCCCAACAACTCCTGGATTGACGATTGGCATGGATATAGATTATGGATTTGGAAACGGGAAGTAGAAATGATTTCTTGCAGCGGCAGTGGTAATATTCCTTTGTGAAGCAGTGCCGAGATGAGTTGCTGGCTGTTGGACATTCCATGGTGCCGTCACCAGAATCCAAATGGAAATCTGGTGAGATCATACAGCTTTGTGTTGAAATTAAATTGTTTCATCTGGGAATGCTCCAATTTGGACACATTTTTATGTCATGATCATAACACTTCAGAATAAGGATTGAATTTGGAGAATGGAAGCAATGTTTATATACTTTTCAGCCTTTATTGTATTCAAGACTAAATGGCATGGACAATTAAACAATTTAATTAGCATCAATCCTATATCAGGAATAGCAAGAGACAAATGGATTGTCAGTAGAAAACAAGCCCGGGGTTTAGGCTGGGAGCTGTAGGCCTCAAGCCATGTCCACGGCTAATAAATTGACTCAACAAACAAATCAGCATATTTCCACGGAAAATTGCCAAGCCTGGTGTCTATGAGCAAGCAACATCACTTTATTATAGAATAATACCAGTCTACATTTGATACACTGCTAATTTGAATATAAAATCAATTTCATTTCATAATACATGTACATGTACTATGACATCATTATGTAGATGTACATCCCCGTCCATCACCTCCCCCACCCCCCCTCCCCACCACCTTAATAATATTCCTTAAATGTATCTGTTTTCCTATGCTAATATTCTTTAGATGTAACTTATTTCATTATGATCGTATTCTTTAGATGCAACTTTTTTCATACTAATAATATTCCTTAGTTACATCTACAATTTTGATAATACTCAATATTTCATAGCAATCAAGATATGGCGAGTGCTGTTTGCCTGCCAACAGCAAACATTTCATACGATAAATCTATATCGTGTATTGGCAAACATAAGACACTCGGCAATTTCGGTTTGTTGTCAAGTGTTGCACAATATGTTACATGCAGTTGCCAATGATATATAACCCCTGTGCGTTTGTTGGATATATAAGTAAGTACCATAAATCAAGCACAATGTATTCAAGTCGCGAGAGAGAAAAATCAATTACATGTATAACTACAATAGTGCATCAGAAGATGGCGGTGTTTAGTCTTGGCAACATCTCAGTGGAACAATATGTCCCCATCACCATCTCGTATGAATTTGGATTTAGAGGCAATTTCAAGATCATTTCACTAATATTACCAATTTGGATATAGAGGCGATTTCAAGATAATTTTGTTAATATTACTAATTTCGATTTAGAGCTGATTTCAAGACCAATTCACTATCAACTATTTGGATTTAGAAGTGATTTCAAGATCACCAATTGCAAGATTATTTAGATTACATACCCCCCACCTTATAGTACCCGCCTTATACAATAGTACAGGTAAATAACATCTGACCCCGCCTTATATCCGAATCCGCTATGTATCGAACAGTGTTATATCGAGGGGACACTGTATCACCAATTTGGATTTAGAGCCGATTTTAAGATCAATTCACAAACATAACCAATTTCTTGTTGGAAAAACACATATCCACTATCATCTGTTTTTGGTTTGAATTAGGATTTCGACCTATACCAATCATGGTATGTAAAGGAAATATTCAAAAAATTGGTGTAATGATGAAAAAGATGATAAAAGGTGGCAAGAATTTGAGATATGTCAACATCCAGACAAAAAGGTGGCGCTAAACGTGCGACTTTGTGCGCTAGTTCATTGTCCGATAGTGAATTTCACATGGACTATACCATGCGAGTCTGAAACTACCTATACAGTTTCAGAACCTTTTATATCGCAAAGCTCTGTGTGGAATACCCGTTGACAGTTCTATCGGCAATCATGCACAAAAATGTCGACACTTACTCTCACTTACTATCAAATGTTAGAGTGGCTACTACCAAACTTAAGCTATTCTCAGATCTGGTCTGGTGAAAATAATTAAATCCAGTTATTTCTGAAGTTCGTTATGCATGGTACTATATTTATAGTATTATTTATAGAATAAGAATTACTTTCATTAATTGTAGGCAACTATCTATTAAATATACAGATTGAAAACAGTTGTTCATGGTTAAAACTGGCTTAGACAGTCAAGTCAATAATATACTATTTATGATAGTTTTTGATACATTTGCAATTTTAACGAGTCCAAAACGTATCTAGATATGTCTTTCGAAATAGCATTGTAACTTGACAAAAATCTAACTAGTGACAAATCTTGTTTTGGATTACTAAATAAAGAAAAATAGTGGGATTACATTAAAAGCTGGAATGACAATGACAAAAATAATTAAAAATATGAATATATTGATTTCTCCGTGTGCCATTTTCTCGTTGGCACATAGTGTGCCAGAACAGACAACATATACACGATTGTCTTCAGGAAAGTAGTCCTCAAAGAGTTCAACCATTTCCCTCATATGCCCTAAATTCTACACCAATAATTCATACTCGATATATAGTATTTGCATTTCATACTAAGCTCACATGCCCTAGAATCACAAGATAAACACGACTGTCTTCAGGAAAGTAGTCTTCATTAGTTTCAAGCATCATGTCCTTGTGGAGTTCTACCATCATCAAGAAACACAGATGTCTCGCACACACACAGACGACATACACGACAATCCCGCAGCAAAAACTGCCTTCCACGATCAATAGGGACCGCTATGCCGCTGGTACCGAACCTTGTCGTGACAGTCGCGGCAGCGTACGTACCTCTGCCGCGACTGTCGTCTGTGTTGCCGGGTCCTCCTAACCTACCGCCCTTCACACAGAGAGTTATGGAATAACAACATTACGACCCGAAAATGTGCTGCTGCCGCCACTGCTCAGAGACCATCTTTAAGATCGCGGTCTCCGTACTGCCAGGCTAGTCAGTAATGCAGTGGTTGATATGTAACTCAAATTGCAATGATTCCGATATATGGAGCAGCTCTGCGGAGACGATTCCGATATATGGAGCAGCTCTGTGGAGACGATTCCGATATATGGAGCAGCTCTGTGGAGACGATTCCGATATATGGAGCAGCTCTGTGGAGACGATTCCGATATATGGAGCAGCTCTGTGGAGACGATTCCGATATATGGAGCAGCTCTGTGGAGACGATTCCG
>JAULBP010043252.1:0-13290 GCA_032355345.1 Lepetodrilus pustulosus
CTCTCTCTCTCTCTCTCTCTCTCTCTCTCTCTCTCTCTCTCTCTCTCTCTCTCTCTCTCTCTCTCTCTCATATACAAATACCTCATCAGTTCATTAGTAGAAACCATCATGCCACAATGCAATCTCGTAAGACATGTCGCCGCCACAATATTTGGACTTAGATAGGTCAAAGTTGTTGTACTATCTTCAACCGCATTAATTACATTTCAATTCGAAACACAAGATATTATAAAGTTATCTATATGTATACCATTCATTAATATTACTAATATAAGCAATAACGTATTGATCAATAGGATTATTGCAGCTGGTATTTGTCACATAGAAGTAACAGATAGTGTAGTTTCATTTAATAATCCTACAACGATGATCCGTACATAGGAAGGAGAATACCTAACTCTTACTTCAAATGATATAATTTGCAATCATATCCCACCTTTTGTCATTCAGCACGCATCGTATTATGGCATATATGATGATTGGTAGCAGCGGGCCGACTACAAGCAGAAAGTGGAGAAATATACATAATTTAAATGTAGACTATTCCGGTATCCAATCATTTTCACCGTGAATAAAACACATTTAAACTAAACTTTTCTTTAGCAAAAAATAACGACATGGCTTTAATTGAGGAAGACATTATTCACTGAGGAAGGTGAACTTCCAAGACTCGTGGCTAAGCACGCTATCTGACAGGATTATCTGGATACACAAGTTATACAATCAACACCAAAAGGAAGTCTAAGATAGGCAGAACATAGTTTACGAATCCGTTATTCCTGTCCTGGTCTGGAATATATCTGGATGTAAAGCAACAAACAGACCTACATGTATATATTAACGTCGTGTTACTGTAACAAAAACGGGAGTGCGATAACATCTAGCGGTATCTTGGAGATAAGCGACATTGGTTACACAAGTTACACGTTATCGCTCACCGAAGCCTCCTATGTAGTAGCTAAGCAGAGACTTGGGCACCTTGAAGGCGTGTACGATGAGCCTATGCAGGTGGTAGCCTTCCAGAAACATCCACAGGAAGTTAACCGTCCAGGCGTAGCGAGTTAGAGAGTACAGCAGACGACATCCGACCTGTCACAGATAAACATTGACATTGGACAGAGTACATGGGAAATGCTTTACTATGATTATCGATATCAGTTTGCCGGTGCGCATTGGATAATGTGTACGTCCATGTGCTTAATAATTACAGAACTAAACAGTCAGTTAACAAACCATGTTTACTACAAGTTAGCTATGATAACATCAAATGGTAATTGGCAAACGATGTCTGTTTAGCCGTACGCGCTTTGCAAATATGCACGAACAAGATGGCGCTACGAAAACGTGCGCCGATCCAATCAATGACGGATAAAAATGATTAAACAAAATGTCCAAACTGTGTAGTAGATGATTATCATGAAAGGATTTATAATCGAATATTTTTTTCAAGATAAAATGTGTATGCTAAACATGTTGCAACTTGGTGGGTTTTTTTCTCACTTGTTAATATCTGGATCTGTATACAATTCACGAGTTGATGGCGATGCTCATCCAGTGAATCTAACTACATTCCAGTAAGTAAAACCAGTGGACATTTATGTACATTTCTGCTCAATGATGTCTCACACTTCTGTACACTTATATGTCTGCGCAATGATGTCTCACACTTCTGTACACTTATATGTCTGCTCAATGATGTCTCACACTTCTGTACACTTATATGTCTGCTCAATGATGTCTCACACTTCTGTACACTTATAGGGACGTTGACAACACATACTTCTCAGAATGAAGTTTGCTAAAAATATTTCTCGATCAGGTTACCAAGGCGTGTTGGATGACTTTAGTTCTAATCCAAGCTCAATCGAACCCCGCCAGTCCACTTCCGTAATCTACAAACTATTCGAGCCTAGATCATGTAGACAGATAGCTTCCATTTGCAGGATGGGTGGGCCGAAGATTATTTTAACCATGGGGGGATAACTGTCCAGAGAGGCCTGAGCTTACCGAGTTCTGGTACATGAGAGTCTCCTCCTTGGGTTTCTCCATGCGGTCCTTGTAGACGAGGACTTCCCATAGGATCATCACTATGTTGGTGAAGATGAAGGACACGAACAGGCTGATGTGGAGCTTGATGCGCTGTTGAACCCGCAGCTGTCTGAAACATCGGAAGACGATGACGTCGGTGATAATGACAAGATACGAAACTAACGCGACCATGTATTGGACAGAACCAAAGCTTCCGAACTTAATCATGGGCTGTTGATATATGATTTTAATGAGATTGAACTCAAAGACCATCAGCGCCTCAAACATCTGACAGTCTGATATGTCCTTCATATATTAATAGGGTCCAGGGTATCATTTCACGAAGCTATTAGCTATAGGCATAGAGCGCTATGGTCTCGAATTGGATAAGAGAGCTTGGTGAAGGGTTACCCTGTTTAACAGGGCGATCGGAGGGCTACAAGAGTCGTGACTCCAATATACTTATAGTTACGACTTGTATTACGAGCGTTCTGTGAAATGAAACACTGGCTCCTTATGTGTATACGTTCATGAACATCAATAGTATCACTAGGTTGATGTAGAATATTTACCTGTAGACGATGAAGATGATGCAGGCGGGGACGAGAAGGATGATGCTGACGGCGTTGCATGCCACTCCCACGTGGAATAGAGCCAGGAAGTTCTGGAACAGAGGTCATCGTCAGTACGTGCAATGGCGGCAGTCAACGGTCATCTCCATCCAACTATCTACGGTTGAATATGAAAATATCGGCCCAAATATTATTATACCGAGTTCCATCAAATGTTCGCCATGTCGTAATTAAATGATAACTAAATGTTTCATAAACGACAGATTAGTTGTTTCATGGTAAGTGCGGGAAAGACGCTCACGAACTATATATAGGCCTACGTCAGCTTTTAACCCTCTCCCTGCTGAATTAGACACGGCTATTTAGGGCATCTCCGGTTGCCAGCAGCGTGGAGAGGGTTAAGATAAACCTAGATAAGAATGCATATATTATACCTGTTCATATTTGTTAAACTTCCCATACTACATGTAATCTTGTTATACGTCAAAATAATAACATTAGGGATGTATTGGTTGTTGCTGGAAGTGAGCACCTTCATCTGCTATCACGGCGACCTATCAACAGTTGATTTAGAATCAATACTACTTCACAATCATGACCGAGTGTCTGACCATGCTAATTGCTCATCAGATTTATCGCAACAGGATTGCCGCAAATGGAACTCGTAACCATTGTATTACGACGACAGAAATACTATAGGTGATGAGGCCACAGCTATACTGGGTCATCGAGTCAATGTGTTTCTAGTACTGCTAATATACCAATCAGAAGGAAGCGTTTAAATAGTCTGCAAGGCAAACTTGGGCAGAGCTTTCTATCTCAGATCACGCAATGGGTCACCGTCCCACCAGTTCTAGCAGTTGCTACGGACGTTTTGATTGGTTGGCAGTAGTTGTAGCAGAAAACTATCGACTAGTCGTTAATATAGAGGAACTAGTGTCCATGTTTCTGAGGATATACGAACTGGTAAAACGCAGAATACTGAAATGTAACTCTGTGTTCAATTAAATATTGGATTCATGTTCTCCACGAATATAGATTCCAATCAGCTCCGCACAAACTGACTACCATAACTACACAAATAATATGGTAAAAGGTTTAGAGAGTGTATGTAGATTATATTGTGATCTGAATAAAACTGAATACTAAATTAAAATTCCTTACGAATATTAGATACATTCATAAATATGCTTTTAATTTATATCTGCATGAATCTATGTTCCACACAAACTGAATAGAATCTACAACACAAAATAGCAATAAAAACTGTCAGTTTTGCAATTTCTCTAGATGTAAACGTTCATTTTCTGTGAAAATGAAAAAGAAATCTAACCGAAGATTCTTGAACTAATTATGGCCTAGCATCTAGTTCTACTCGATCAAGTCGAGCGATTATGACTGCTATTCAAGAGATTTGACATCATTTCCCCTAATGATTGAGTAGCTAAATATTTTTTTTTAGTAGACTTTCTCTGAAGTGTCTCGTATGTTTGACCGTTTTGAAATCCTTCTTGCTACATGTATGTTGATTATATCATTATTGGCCATTTTGTTATATCCACATTTATCAGACTGAGACGTCCATTCAACTCATAAACTAATATTAATATTATTAATAATAATGATAATAATAATTATTAATAATAATTATGATGATTATAATGATCATAATGATGATACTACTAATAATAATGATAATAATAATAATAATAATAATAATAATAATAATAATAATAATAATAATAATAATAATAATAAACGTATGGAACTTTATTCGATAGATAACATTTGATAAAGGATAGGATAATATGCACATCAGTTACATGCGGCACATATAACTTGTCTATTCAAAAATATATCTAGTTGTGATGACATACTCGTAAACTAATGTTTCAAATGGTTAATTAAGCCCCTCCGGCGCGGCATCTCCACAGTTCCACCCGGGAGAGCTAGGGGTGGTAGACCTGACATCATTGTAGCTACAACACAATACATCCACCACTGTAGATACCTCCTTGTCTTCATCGTAGCAAACTATTCCAATGGGAGAATTGCATGGTGCTATCTTTCTTCGTTGTCTAATAGGTGACGACAGAATAGCTAAACACACATAGCACCGTTGATTATAAAGCAACTTTATAGAATTGACTTCAAAGTCTTAGGTTTACCACTGCATCGTGAAGACCGCTGTTTGGGGAACACTGTCATGCCTATCTTAACAGTGGATGAAACCCAGGGACTGTCTTCAAAGCAGATGTGGTGTACTGCTAGATAATTGATTGTAGTAATAATTCAATTTTGATCAAACTCATAACTCTACTTTGAGATTGTGCTTGGGATCCTGTTATCGAGAAACTTTCGGTTTCTGTGTTAAATTAAAACTTTAAAGTGGTATTAGAACTGGCTTTGACGGGTTATCCAGAGACCCAGCGTAGCGCTTTCGTCGTAAACTTGAATTAACAGTCTGCATTTCCTTACACTTTACATGGATTTCTTCTTTCATATAGCACTATAGCTCCGCTCATTTAATATGTTCGGAATTCTGTTAAAGGAGCAGACCCTACTATTGCAATATATGTTATTTTTATAACGCCCCTGTTCTCATATATAATCCAAGCGATGAGACGACGACTAACTTATGGGGGATATCACAACATACATTTCCAATGAGATGGAACTGTTTAGCTAATTGCTACGTTCCTAGGCCTTATTTCACTCTGTAGAAGTGTGCTGTCCTCAGAGCAATCTGAAGTAAAACCAACATACGTGTACACTGACGTAGACAATGAGATTACATAACGATTGAGCTCCTATTCGTTTATACTTTCTTTCCAAAGTTAACTACCATTCTTGTATAAAGTTTTCGATTGATGATGTTGAATTAAGTAGGTTTTCTTCCCTCGTTGTAACACGTTGCTTTATTTCCGTTTATTAAGTTATTGACATTTTGTGTTGGGAAACCAGGATTGATGTAATATTTATAGACAACTGTTTAATGTCGTCCCTCAATTAGACAGGCAGTAACAGAATTACTTTGACCTTTTAAATTGATTTGTATTTTCATTCCTCGGATAATCTGAGTGTAATTTCAACATACAGTATATCAATTATATTATATTAGATTAATTAGCCTATAGCTATATTTATCTCACAAATTTGATTTAGCCTACTAATAGTACAATATTCATTTGCTGCTAAGGTCTTAAACAGAGCTTGTACAAACTTAATGCGCCAGCAGTAATGGTGCTTGACGATCAATCTTCAGAGCTATGTTCACCTGAAATCATCCATTTCTTTCTATTCTTTTTCCTTCACTTACATGACAGGGGCAGAAAAAGAAAGAATACGATGACACATGAAAGTGAATAGTCTTTCCTTGGACCAATTTAACAACTGTCATCTGCAATAGAAAGCCATTAAACACTCCTGGGAGAAAGCGGTGCTCGGCAAATGGCCACGGCGCGTATTAATGTCGACCATACACGACACGTTTCAGAAAGAACGCTCCCCATACACGAGTGTTCACTATGTATATTGTATCATTAGCTTGGTACACCTTGATCTTTGTAACACTAGTGCTCATATATTCATGGAAGCAATGCTAAAGTTGTAAAAATACCGATAATGGCATCGATTTGTTTCTAATGGTTCTGATAGACATACTAGCTGTTACTGATATTAGGATCCATCTCCTTACAAATGATGCGTACTGAAAGGCGAATTCTTGTTTTATAAGCAAACAGAATAATCCTTTCAGTGACTGGACATTCTGCGAGGTGATTTAAACCAACACAAATGAGATTTTGTCTGTAGAAACTTCGGATGTGGTAGCGCAAACCGGGTGCTGTGAAGAAGGACATCTGGACGAGAGCTGATGCTACTAAACAGGACATTTCTGTGTACACCGCTCTTCCAATGATAATCAGTCAATCAGCACGTATTGATCCTGTATTGATTGACGTAAGCCAGGAAAGGTTGACACAGACGCTGAGTGAAGACTTCACGCTGACCGGCACACTTGACAGGTGTCGGCCCGTCAATTACAAACCACAGCGTCAATCGCTGCAAGGTTTTGTCATCTTACTACTCTCCAAGTCGCTACTTAATAATTTAATAGTAACATAATAAGGCTATCTGGTTCCAACATGCATTCATTCATTGAGATCTTGGCGCACGGATGTAATATTACCGCAAAACCCCAAGAAAGAAAATATAATGAAATACCGTAGGCAAGTCTTAGTGGCTAGATGGATGTCTTTGTTTATACACTGAATGTCAAGGTACAAATGACATTTAATGACGTTTATCCGCGTAAAATCAGAACTGCCAGATGGCACCTGTTGATGGCTCAATCCAAACATGATTTCCTTGTAAAGTTCTTCGAGTCTTCTGTAAGCGTATGGCAATCGGTAATTCCGAGAAGTGTCAAAGAAATCTCGCCAGTCGATTCTGAACAACAGTGAGCTCACATAGGCGTTACTACATTGATTCTGAGATTGAGATGGACCGTGTTTGAATATCCTGCTTTTCTCGTCAACTCGCTGGGTTAACTGTCACTACTCAACGGCGCCATTTCCAGCTCATCGGTGGCCATGTAGGGCTTAATGATGTATAATTTCCGCTAACGATATTATTGGCTAATTAGTGTTAGTTATTTTCTGGCGTTAGTGCGTCAAATGTGTACATCTGTATTACTTAATGACAACATTAGGCTTAATCATTTACATGAAATCTTGATATCACATGGACTATATTGTCATTAATAAACAAGAAATGTGTTCTAAAATGTGTGCTAAAATGTGTGCTAAAATGTGTGCTAAATGCTAAAATGTGTGTGTGTGTGTGTGTGTGTGTGTGTGTGTGTGTGTGTGTGTGTGTGTGTGTGTGTGTGGCTGTATTTGTGACTGTATAATATACGTGTGCACACACCCCTCTTCTGACCCAGCTATTTAATTGATCATATATACATGTATATTAACAGTAAACAACAGAACATGAATGGCTATACTCACATCCATTCCAACACAGGTTGTGTAGTTGGTCCATTCCTTGTTAGTGTTGGGATCGCGGAACCACGTGGCATTACTCGTGCACACTTTGTAGGCATCGACTGGAAAATACAACATAGAATCACCATGAAGGACATTGTAACCAACACACTCTATTTCACACTGTAACCAACAAGCAATATGTGTGACATTGTAACTAACAAGCTCTATGTGACATTGTAACCAACCAACAAGCTCAATGTGACATTGTAAACGACAAGCTTTATGTGACATTGTAACCAACAAACTCTGTGACAGTGTAACCAACAAGCTCAATGTGACATTGTAACCAATCAACAAGCTCAATGTGACATTGTAACCGACAAGCTTTATGTGACATTGCAACCAACGAGCACTGTGTGTGACATTGTAACCCAATACGCACTATTTGACAGAGTCTAACATTGTACAATCAACAGATGATATTTGACGGCTCTGACTATTGAACCAGCAGGTGCCATGTGACATGTTCTGATACATTTGACATGTTCTGATACAGTCACCAAGTGATATTTCACCGTGCCGCAAGGCAATACGTTACTACAGTCATACTTTGTTAACAGTTGACTGAGCAGAATATATTGCAATTCAACGATTTTTCATCCTTCCACAAATGGATAGCATTACTTATATAATATGCTAGAGATGACAATATCCTCATCCTCTAACGCTATAGGCTTGTGAGATGATTTCATCGGTCTATAGAACACTGTTTAGAACGCTCTGGCTGGGGGCTATGTCAGACATTGATCACGAGGTCCATACTAGGACGGGCACTACTGATGGAGACATGACCAACCGAGTCGTGAACAGGCCCACGTGCTGCAGTCTTACATCAGTCTTACACCAGCCTTACTGCTAGAAGGCGTCCTTTAACTTGTCCGTAACTCATATATATTGTGTTCTGTACTCTAACACTTGGACATGTGCTCATAGGTAAAGGTACTGATTACAATCTATGCTTTCGGACAACTTCATGAACTTCCTACAATGGTTTAACATAGTGGGTATGAGTGTGTATATTGCTGATTCGTGAAACTCATGTTTCTTTTTCATTGTTCATTAATTGATACTGTAAAACTGACATTCTTTTGCTACACTGCTTTTATGTTACACTTAACGGTTCGTTATTTCAACATTATCACAAGCATGCTACAAATGCATTCTCCATGGAAGCCAATATTGAGATCCAACTGCTCTGAAGTTTCTAGATCATCACCAATGTTTGGGTGTATCCGGGAGGTTGACAAGACATCTCCGAAATATGTCCCTCGAAGCAATGGACCCACATAGACAGACATTACTGCATTGATTCTTGGATCTGAGATGATCCGTGTTTGAACAGCATGTTCTTCATGCCAGCCGACCGGGTTATTTGCCACTCAATGGGCTTGATGTACACCGCTACAACATCAAGTGCGACTTAATGAGGGATAACTACGGTCAACGTCTGCGTGCCGCTAATTATTGTCACTAATTAATACAGCAATATCCAAATTTAGTTTATTTGAAATGCCTAATTTATTTAATTGGTATTTCGCGAAATACTTGTTAAGTGATAATTCACCGAAATGGACTTTGTCTATGAATGGATATTTAATGCATGTATAATGTACATTAGCTGCATTCTCGGAGACGTGAATATATCGTTTTGAACGTGAATGATCTCAATTATCATACCCAGAGCTTACTTTGAAATTATTATAGAATATGCATTACATACATTGAATATTACTACTTAACATTTATATGTGGATATTGATATGTTAGTAAGTCTAAAAACGTATGGAAACTATATACGGTATACGTGATAATAATTGTGCTGAAGATAGTCTTGCATCCTGTATCATTTATCACAGACTTTATGAAAATGCTAACAGGGTTCACACATCTGAATATGGTGCATCATGTTAGTATATGTAAGACACAGTATTGGTCCACTATGTGTTTAAATAATGCACCTTCAACAGCCAAGAAATAGTTTGTGAAATAAATCGCCTACCGTATTTAATAAATACCTCTAGTTTCTTTCCACAATTACATGCGTTTAATACATGACTGTTCATACTTCAAAATATTTGATGAACATCTACGACTTAAAACTGTCAATGGTTTCCTAACTTATAACCATGCAACGACCTCAACACTGACTAGTGTACTCTATAACCAAGCTAATGCCTGTGTGTGTTAAGATAACTACAAGTACATATAGATCATTGTATCGCTTCCTTGCTTGGAAATCTGACAGTGAGAGATTCTATTACACCTATCACAAAAGACCAAGTTTGTTATTGATTTACATATTTACGTTCATCGGCAAGGCAGCAAGTTCTATGGTAACCTATCTTTGTCTAGGTTGAGACACCTCTTAGTTTTGTTGTGGGTATCTATATTCATCACTGACCTATCTTGCCCGATTTGAACTGACAAACAGATTACACAATGGTCACAAGCTGTTTGGTACAGGCGTACTTAGGTCTTGAATTACGTTGTCCAAACTGATGAAATATATTGCTAGTACAGGTATTGATAGAATAATAGTATAGCAAAATGTCATTGTTTATTAGTATGACTGAACATGCACACATAGCATGAGCAACCAATAATATTGCTTTAAACAAAAATAGTAGGAATCACATTGAAATATGTGTCTCAAAATACATGGAACCCTTGTCACTGCTAATACTTCTGCCAATACTAATGTTCTTACTCTATTATTTTCAAATCTGAAGAGAGCAGACCATAACAACTAATAATTATCAATCAAAATGCCTTGGATAAAGGAGGAAAACATATTTTGCGTCACTACCTATTTGGAGACGAAATCATTCAAAACGGTGCAAGCAAAATTTCGCAGGAAGTTTAACTTCAACAACTTAGTCAACTATCCCCAGAATGTATTTTTTTATCGTTGGGCACACAAATTTCAAGCCATTGGATCAGTAAACAAATGGCTTGAAATGTATGTGCCCAATGATATATTATTTTTTTCTGGGGATACTTGTTGAAGTTAAACTTCCTGCATAACGAGGACCATGCTTTGTTCATCCAGCTGTAGAAAATGACAGTGCAGCTATAGCTACGCGATAACTAGTAAAACACAAACGGAAACCTTTGAAAATTAGAAACATTGATAGGGACATTATTCCTCTACTAAATAGTTACTGTAATTATTGTCAATAGAAAATTGTTTGTTTTCAATTTGGACACCAATAATGCTAAAAAAATAGCGTTATTTGACATTATTTTATGATACACTGTATGATTAAAACCTCAACAACTGGTAATTATGCATTGGACAGACAACTATATGTATTAGTGATAACAAAAACCTTGTTAAATATATTCAAACATATCCAGTCTTAACAATCCAGCCATATAAAGACGAAAAACTGGAGAGAACACGTTGATGGTGACCAGCCCTCGAGATTACGAAGCCTTCTTGAGTACGATTTCATGCTCAACTCCAAGTTTTGTACATAAATCCCCATATAAAATCTGAGCTTGAGCATGAACTCGTACTCAGAAAGTTTCGTAATCTTAGGACCAGGCTATACAGCAGTGCAGATATGAAATTTGAAGCAGCGGCTTTCTGAATGCGATCCAACATCTGTCTACGTCTTCGTGAATAGGAATCCTAGTAGGTGGGTAATTGTCACCCGAGAAGTAAGTACTGTAGTGACGTCTTCATTTGATACTACACAGTGTACAAGCATTCGTGTATGTTACGTTATATGGTAGTTGTCTAAAACTAAGATAAAAACAACAATTTGATGATAGAGCGGCGGCGAACATTAAAGAAGACTTAGATTACTATAATATATATAATACTAATGTAAAAAGTCCGAGTTACAGAAAACATATTTCACAATAAGCTGACATACATCAAATATATATATATATGTGTCACGTCAATACATAATGTGTTGTTCATGTGTTAGGCATCCATAAATATACACATTTCACGGCCATTACAATGTGCTATTATATTCGGGTATCTCATAAAAGGCTCGTAAACTACTGTAATTGTAACTTTCTTATCCTCATCATCCGATACTGATCTTTTGTTGGTTTGTGCTATAAAGGTTAATAGAATACTCGTCATACACTGAAGTGCTTTTCTTGATACCGTTTTCTGTACGACGTTCAGTGTGTTTATGCACGTGGTGCGCGGAAGCTGATATGGAGATTGTTAATGTTGTGATAGTCGTATTGTTGAAACACATTAGAGAAACTAAACAGAGAACAATTTAGTGCTGCACATTAGCGATCAATGTAAGCAGATAAGAAGGAATCCGGCCAGTTCTCTGTCGTGAAGCTGAGGTCTAGATGTGTTAGAATAGCGAGACTTCAGTGGTGGGCGGTTATAACAGTGATGCCATGACGACGTTTATGACGACGACGACGACGTACACACACACACACACACACACACACACACACACACACACACACACACACACACACACACACACAGTGACATGAGCTTAAGTAATGTTTGATATTAGAACACTTGTACCCATTGATTATTAGTAAACATTTAAGGACCCGCGAGAAATATAAATTCATTGCATGCTATCTTTATTGCTGCATTACTTGATAACATGGCTACCCACTAAAACCACTGTAGCGATACAAGTGATTCCCTACCCCTGAACAAATAGAAGTCACCCAAGTTTGTCCTTCCTTGACAAGCCTCCATATGAAATATTCCACACACTATCTGGTGCTATTTCAGCCGACATGGAATTATGCGCTGCCGTGATGTTATTTTCAAGCAAGCTCCGTCAGTATTCCTAGGGAATACTATGGCGTCATATTTACACTGTGGTGTTTTAGGGGGTTGTGATTTATGCCAGGGCGAGCATGCTGGTCGTTCACAATGTATTGGAATCCCGTCAGAAACAGAGGCAAGACGCCTGTTGACTACTCGCTGTGCCATAACAACCTCTTTAATCTTCGATAAAAAACGATAATATCTGCACACGGTGACAGTCTTGACGGACGTTAATGCACTTCTCGTGATCCGGGGTGTTGCTACACGAGATCAGGGGTGCTGTAACGAGATCAGGACAGTTACTGACTGCCGTCGGGAAGAGCAGCGTGGTGGCGGTGCCTTATTAACCAATCAAATAACTCGCGCTGATAACTAACGAGGGAAAGCAAAGCACGCGGTCTCCGGCTAGTGCAGTTAATGCATATTACTACAATATCCGTGTACTAATTGCGTAATATTACTACATTTGTACAGACATGCCAAATAAATCTATATACAACTTTCATTACGTGACTTGAATACACGTTCAAAGAGATGGAAATCTGATACATATAGTGAAGCTATCGTTACTAGTCCCAGAGGAATCTGATGGTGCCTAAATGAACGAGATGGCACGTGACTACAGCACGAAGACATTGTGAACAGTGATGAATACCTTCGATTCTCACCTTTCGCTTATTTGTGTCCAACTATTATCAACAGCTGCAGTGGAAACACCTCAAACTATATATCGGTACTAGGATTTCTTTATGTATTTTGGTAATGTTTTGGAAAAATGTATGTTAGTAGTTTAAAGGCATACTATCACGGTTGATTGGCCTAGATAATGGCCAAACGAATTTCTGTCTGAGACTATTTACGTTTG
>JAULBP010043363.1:0-13285 GCA_032355345.1 Lepetodrilus pustulosus
CACACACACACACACACACACACACACATACACACACACACACACACACACACACACACACACACACACACACACATCTATAACTCCAACATGTCTGGGCATTCTTGGCGTTTCTAGCAGTAATCCATCATTGACTGGTGATTCATTTCACAGCTTCAAAAGCATCCTTAATTTAATTGTCTTAACAGGTTAATGGTCACAAACAGGCGACTTAGTGTAGGAGGCATCACATGGCACAGTTATAATGACCGACCTGGGATTGGTGTCCATGCTTCAGGCTCGAACCCAGCTATTAGATTTGCGTTCTAATCACTTGTTATGTCAGTTATCATAATAATAATTATTATTATTACTTTAATAGTAATTACAATAATTATAATAATAATATTAATTATTATAATAATAATTATTATTGTAATGATTATAATAATTATTATTATAATTGTTATAATAACAAAAAATAATAATAATAATAATTAATAATAATAATAACAATAATGATGATAATAATAATAATAATAATAATGTATCCATTTATATTTATATAATTGTTATAATAATACTAACAAAAATAATAATAATAACTAATAATAATAATAAGTAATGTGTACATTTATATTATGTCAAATCCATCCGTGTCATCTCATATTATTTCCTCCTAAACTCCCCGGGGAGTATACAACCCAAGCTGGCATTGTTGGAAAGTTTTAATTAAGAGTAATGTAACAAAAAATCAAATACAATTTGCTAGAGGACTACGCATTTCATAATCTGGTATAAATGATAGTTAATCATAACCAACTAGAATCTGAACGAAAATATAATACCCAAATTAGGTGGTATTACAAAAGTAATGAAAAGCTTTCGAAGACAAATATAGCGCACCATATTTCCAGTCCGTCTCTAACTGATGAACTGTTTTAAGAAAGTTCTATGCAAAAATGCCGCTATGTACATCGAAAACTAAGACCTCTAGAAGCCTACACATATAGGATAACCATCACAACTCGTTTAGGTCTACACCAGCAAAGGCGAATCCCATAATGATACTACGATGAACCCCCGTTATGGGCAAGATATATCGATTTAGTATAGTTCTTAACGTTGTATTCAATATAGTCTGGTAATTTATGGCTTGTTCCGTTAATTAGAAATCGATAAAAAAATTTTTAGTAATACCGTAGCTTGTGAGTAGCCATAACCAACCGCCACCAGCTTTCCATTGCCACCAAGTTGAGTGTAGGTTTTAATTCAAATTTAACAGATTGGTATCTAATCTTGAAAACTATCTTTCAAATGTAAATTGCTTGCCTAAAGTGGTGTTCTCTTATTAAAATGTTCGCCTCCTGGGTTGAATAGTTCGCATACCGAACCAGCAGGTTCTAGTCTAGAACGGAGCCAGCAAGGACATGCTAAGTGAGTATAAAACTAGGAAAACCAGTTTTACATCTAGATTTCCTGTTGTGAAATAAAACATGTAGTGGTCCTAATGCTTGTCATAAGACTGACCCAAATAGACAAGTATAACTCAAAGGAGGTTAGTTTTAGTTTTTATTTGAAACATCTATTAATATTCAGTAAACTATTTCTCTACATGCTGACCCGAAAAACAATCTTCTTGATTTGACAAATATGATGTAGATTTTTGCTTTTATTATATGATGAAGACGTTTTGAAGCCCTAAAATGAATTAAAATACACACATAAAGGGAAATAATATGTATTAATGTTGATTTATAACATGGTCTATGAATTACGGTATATATATAAAACTATATATAGGAAATGCCGGTAAAACGTCAGTTTAGTACTCAGAGAGTGGTTGTGTTGGGTGACGTATATTTTATCTAGACCTAGCAGCGGTACATCTTTTAGTATAAGCTATTCAAGACGGTAACTATACAATTTGTGTTGATAAATACAGATTCATCATTCGTCATAGAAATTACCCAAATAGACATACGATGCATAGGATGTGGCAAGATATGTACATGTAATGCAATTCCCTTTAACCCTCTCCATGCTGCAGGCAACCGGAGATGCCCTGCCTAATCCAACAGGGAGAGGGTTAAAAAAAGCATATGGTCTATAACTTACGTAACTACAAGAAACAATCGTCTGTTTAGAAGTCAAGTTTTATTTTATGAAACAAATGTGCATTTAATATCAGCCATGCATGACAAATGCATATATAAATTTTATATTCATGGATGTATGTGTATAGATAAAGAAGATACTGTACAGAGGTATCAAAGCAATGGCTGTAAGGTTTTGAAGCCCGTTAATACGTGGAATAAGCACAACCTACTATTCTTATGTTTATTGGTCCCTTGGCTGAAATAAATAATAACTGCGTGTTCAAATAATATATACTGCCCCATGTGTTGGCCTTTGATCACATGACAGACAGTTTTGGTATGAGATATAATATATATAATATAACACTTGATTATATGGCACAAATAATAGTGGTCTTTCTATGTATGACATTCAAAGTAAAAATAATGCTATGCGTAATAGAATAAAACAAAACTACACAATAGTAACGTAGATCTAGTTAAACTCATTAATAGATACTGCAACTTTTGAAATTCTATAACAATATATCACTTAACCTTCACTGGAACGCAAACCCGAGACATGCCAAACATTTCTCGACAATTCCTGAATAGAGCATGCTCTACGAGGAGCAATAGCTCACCCCACTTAACCATATCAACCGTATTGGTTTGATTCAGTGTGATATAGCTATTAGTCGAGCACTTTTTATTCAATTACTTTTAGTATAAACTGTGATATGTGTTTATATGTTGCATTCCAAATCTATCTATCTAGATGTCTATCTATCTTTCTTTCTAGAATAATGGTTGCTATTAATTTTATAAACGTGCAATTCCATTACATTAATGATATGATGAGCTCAGACAGTCAATAACTCTGGATGTATTCTAGTACCGGTTAAATGTAGTTTCTGACACTATGAAACTATCATCCAATAATATCCATCCTTTAATATTGGAGGGCTTCAAAAACAGAACATCATTGACACATTCATATAACAATACACTGCTTGATACATAACTAATCAGCTATCAATTTTGATTACGTTTTAAAGATTTCACTATGATGGTAATTCACCTGGACGAGATAGTACATGCATTAGTATTAATGACAAACATTAGTAAAATAGTTTGAGATGTTCTACACTATAAATATTCATTCTTCAATCACTGCTATTATTATTATTATTATTATTATTATTACATTATCACCACATGCTTGGAATTTACTGATTAGAATGAATACATTTACTTGGCATATGCTTAAATTACAACATTTAAGAGAATACATTAATGTATCGTACATATTGTATCTGTAGTATAACTATTTAAATGTATGGACATGTATTACTGTATATGGGCCAGTAGCCTTACATGCAATAAACAATTGAGAAGTGAATATGATGAATGAAAAATAATTTCACGATAGTTCACTAATGTAATTCATATTTTTCTTATGAGTGTTCTGAGAAAACAAAGTGTGTTTCCAAGAGAACAAGTATGGATATTACCTAGATAGTCGATTCCGTCGGGCCCACGACGAAGGCCAAGGGCCGAAATATTGGGAACAATCAATAGAGATATGGTACTTATTATATATTTCCAATTCGTTAATAATTATTGTTAATAATATTGAAACCGACTTTAAATCACAATTCAAACCAAAGACATGTTTGGTGTGAAGTCGGCTAAGTCCAATTCAGCTGCTGGTGCCTTGGAACTCCACGTGCATAAAAATGTTCCAATTCTTCCATAAATGAAAATCCACTCATAACCACACATTGTAATGCGTTGACGGACCTGTCCTCAAGATCCAGCGTTAATCAAACCCTGCAGTGTATTGGGAATATGTTTGCCTCAAAATCCATGGTTGATCCTTTAGTCAAACCCTGCAGTGTATTAGGAATATGTTTGCCTCAAAATCCATGGTTGATCCTAAACGCACTGCATTCATACTTTGCCTCAAAATCCATGGTTGACCCTAAACAGCAATGTGTTGATGTTTGCCTCAAAATCCACGGTTGACCCTAAACAGCAATGCGTTGATGCTTTGCCTCAAAATCCACGGTTGACCCTAAACAGCAATGCGTTGATGATCGCCTCAAAATAAATGGTTGATCCCAAACAGCAGTCAGTTGATGCTTTGCCTCAAAATCCAGCGTTGATGCCAAACAGCAGTGAGTTGATGCTTTGCCTCAAAATCCAGCGTTGATGCCAAACAGCAGTAAATTGATGCTTTGCCTCAAAATCCAGCCTTGATGCCAAACAGCGGTGAGTTGATGCTTTGCCTCAAGCACTGATGTCCATACACAGTTCTTGGTTTGATCTGGACAAGAATTGCGTTTGGACAATCATAGCCTAATGACTGTTAAACTCGACTGACACAAGCTAGAATCTACATCCTCTTCAGATGATGATACCTGAAATATGGAACAATCTCGAGTTTTGAGATAATACGTCTTGCTGTATGGTAATAGGATGGTCAATTCAACAATTGTCTTCTGTCATTGTCTATAATTATAAAAATATGACAAGAATTTGAATTCTACTTATTTTAGTATACTACTAGTATTTTGTTTTATTTTGTTAGTATTAATATGTACATGTACTACCATATTGAATGCATTTATGAACTGTTTTACATGAACTTTGAAGACAGATTATTTCAATAGTAATCTATCATTCATGAAGCAGTCATAGGAACGTTCAATTTATTTTAACATTTATTTTTAAATACACTGTTCTTTCTTGACATGTTTTGTTCATACATTTTCAATATAGATACGCCCCATTGGATTTTTAAAATATTTTCATAATTTATTTACATGTATTATTAACTCGCAATTTTGATAGTAAGAATAGTATACCAAAATAAAGGCCAATTGGAACATTTCCAGATCATGAAAATGATTATACATTTTATATGTTAAATATGTATGTCCATTAAGCTAGATATGGCGAGCTTGGTTCAAACCAAAGGGGTGGACATACACACACGCACGAACGCACACACACGCACAGCTGAGTCACACACGTACGAATATACTAGACTAGTATAGCATTATTTTTTAGATGGATGAGTGGGATGTTTCTTACGTGGCGGTGTCAGACCCTCCTCGTAGGAACCCGGGTTCAACGTGGGCAACGAGAACACAGCAATTCGTTACTGTCACCTCGGAAATACTATATTCCTCCCACGACTGGAAGACTTGCGATGAACAGAACCACTAGAGGGCAATGTAAGCAAAACGGGCCTCGTTGCTATTGGTTACCTTTATTATGATTTATTATATTTACAATTAAGTCGCGGAATTTGGATGACAAGCGCAATAATAATAGTAATAATAATTATAATAAATAATTAAATAATAGTAATAATAATCATAATAATAATTATGATTATAATTATAATTATTATAATTATTATAATTATTATTACAATTATTATAATTATTATTATAATTATTATAATTATTATTATAATTATTATAATTATTATTATAATTATTGTTATAATTATAATAATTTGAATACTAGTATTTATATTGTGGCAAATCCACGCTCATAGCGCTACATTATTACCTCGGTCAATGGATATGTGTGCACTCAATTCCTTCTCAATTCGATGGGGAGTATTGGGTTGCCGTTCAAGGCGCTAAGAATTATCATTCACATGTCCACCTCATCCTTACGGGTACCCATTTTCAGCTGGGTGAACAGGCATTTTCGAAATAATCAATTGCCTGGGGTTACCATGTGTCTGGGTTTGGGGAATGAACGAATCCTAGATTAAATGGTTAATCATTCATATACACATGTTTTTGAATATTTCAGAGCTTTTGTAAAATACACTTCACACCTCTATATAATTTCATAAATTTGGAAAATATATGATTTATTTTTAGGAATACGTTTTCATAAGCATTTGAGATTAAACCCACATTTTTTTCACATATCTGCTGGGCTATATGAAAACTTATTCCTAAAAAAATACTTTGAAAAGAAGATTTTTTTTCTTTTTGGTAATATGTAATACCGGTATGTTATTAACCATAATTAAGTAGTAGAACACAAATGATTGCGGACACATTATTGTCTTCTTCTTTTCAAAATAAGTTGTTCTATTATACGAGATTACGAAGATTTAATTCCTAAACAAACCCCATATTTTACAGATTTGGCTGTAGTAGATATACAATAGGTATACATGCACTTATATATCTACAATGCCGTTGCCACACACATAAAAATGTAGCAATTTCTGAATGAAAAGCTCGAGTCAAACGACCAGTTATTCACATTTCAGAAGTGATACGACCTGTGACACACTCTAGAGGCTTTCGCCACGGGTCTGTTGTTGTCATGCAATCCGATAGCCTCGTATCCGGGGTGTACTAGAGCGTCGACGGAACCTCCCGCTGTTTAAAGACGCTGTTCAGATGATGCCTCGACGGGAAAGAGACAAGCCTCGTCGTGCATCAGTAGAATAAGTCGCCCACATTGACTGTACCTGAAAAAAATAGTGTTGACTTTGTCACTACAATAGAGCATATTTATCCATATGTATTATTAGTTATAGTTTGTAATGTTGAAAAGCCGTGATACCCTTTGATTTTGACAAGTGAGCGTTTGTCGACCTTGTCATGGTAAGACCAAGAGATTTTTACCATCTTTCCACCCCGAACTAGTTACCTAAATCAGAATTAAACCTATCTATCTATATTATAATTGGCCTTAGTGGCTATATTAACATAACCTATTATGAACAACAACAACAACAACTTATATGACGTGTATTGCAGGACAAGACAATGGTAGTGTCATTACTTTAGCATAACCTATTATGTCAGTGTTTTTGATCAAATTTATTATGGGGCTTATTTGAACTTGACAATTATATATAAGAAGTTAGAAGCATATATTTTCTAACAATCACGTAAATTAAATTAAAATATAACTAAACCATCATGACTAACAGTGGCATTACAACAATATTACATTTAAGTGCCTTGAATGCGATGGTGAAACGTCAAATTTAATCAAACGTAATTTCTAAAGCAAAATAACTAATGTGGCGTCTGATATTTTATGATACTTATAACTTAATGAGCAGGATATCGTTTCTCGATGCTCACTTTATCTACTACGAGATCATCATCACTCTCGTAACGGTCTCTTATATTATACATGGCGCTCGTACACTTACGAAAGCGCTATAGTCTGATAGCGGATATGAGAGCTTCGAGAAACGATAACCAGGTACTTTACTATGGTGTCTTTGATCTTCGCCAAAACATATTCTATAAAGGATGGCCCCATAGAGAGCATCTAACAATAGGAGATGACCGTAATACAGCCATACATCCGTGATTCTTTGTGTATTTTAGAAGAACAAGAAAATAAAGAAAATGAATAAAAGAATGAACGAGAGAAAAACGACAAACATTTTCAAGTAAACGTATCTATGATAAAGGAACTTGAATAGATTGTTCGCTACGTTAACATAAGTAGATAGAGAATTATTAACACATGTATGTACTCTTGCAAAATATGCTATGGTTCCTAGTAGAGACAGAATTATTATTTAAATAATACAATTTATAGAAATATACATCGGAATTTTAAAATGATTATAGATTCTACTTAGTATGGAATTTTGTAAAGTGGTTTCATCGACACATCCAAAGTTTACGCAAATTTATTGCAAACACATTCTTTTGCATGTTAGATTCTTTTAAAAAAAATGCAAGCTTGTTATAAACGTACCCATACACCCAGGCGTACAAGTGCTTGATAATAATGTTATATCGATTAAATATTCAGGGACATTACGCATCAAACCATCCCTTTCCAGTCAGTCACAAGATGGCGCCACCTCCCATAGATTGATTGCATGACCCGTTGTCCTTGGCAACTCTTCGAGTCCTCGTGTATATTGCTTGGCGTTTTCTTTTAAAATATACAATTATTTAATTATAGAAACTAACATCCTGTGTTTGTTATGGAGGGTGTTTTGTGGATAAAGTAAATTAGGACACGTAAACAATATACATTTTCACAGGAAATATCTAATGCGTTAGCTAAGGAAGTAATTATTTTAACGACAAACATTGTATATTTAAACGTGTTTTTTTGTGACATTTGGAATTGTGCGTAAGTGCGTAGATTGGGTTTTGCACGTAGGCCTAGTATACCTTTCATATTAGTAAACACAATAACATATAGCCTATATAATACCTCAGACTCATACATTTGATACGATTGGTGTATGCCGTATTGTAGTGAAGCATTTATGAATTGAATAAGCGCATTTGATACTGAAAATCTCTAATGAGGATCTTAAATGCCTATTAAAACATGATGCAGGTATATCACAGATAACTGAATTTTAAAAGTCGACAGTAACTCTAGATTTTATTTAGGCTTTACTAGTTCTAGATCTCACTGAGTGGCGCTTGAAGTTTACATACGAAAAGATTACCAGTCTTAAGTCGTGACTTCAGTACCTATTAATGCTATACTATACTTGGGGCCAAAAATACACAGACATTAATCTCCTAAAAGGTCTGGGGAAAGGGCTGCGCTATTTGTAAACTTATTAATGCTATTTATAAAATACCTTAATGTATGCATCCATGTATTTATACATTCGTAAGCCTATCTATTTCTCGCGCTTTCTCCTCATAAATAATACCTGTAAGAAGAGCGTAACATGGTTGACTGGCGTCAGTCATAATGATCTTGCACTCGGACCCTCCTCCCATAGAATCGGAACAAAAACCTTGTATTACTATTACATAACAGGCCGCTACATATTCACAAGGCTGGTATTGTGCGACACAAGGAGAGCTAAACGGCACACAATTAAGCTTACATATATAAAGGCAATGGTTTCATACCGGTGTCATTTTAATACGAGGATCCAGTGACACATCAAGGCATGGATAAGTTTGATGATATTATTGTTAGCTAGATGGAGAGAGAAAAAAAGCACACCTTAAGGTTGATTCTTAACATTTTCATAAAGTTACAATTTGATATTTACCGTTGTGAGTAACGTCCCATATACTTATATATGTACTATTTAGTATTTGATACAGAATGTATACGTTAATATGACTTAATAATGATGTTCTTAATATATGTATTTTACTTATTGACAGCTACGTCAATGACTGATGTACAAATTAGGTTATTAAAAAAGTTTTGTTGAAATTTGACAAGAATTGGAAACTAAATAATAAACGCAAGTTTATATAGGACGGATAAGCAACCAATGTTCAGTTGAAAATATGACTAACAATAATAATAATAATAATAATAATAATAATTAAAAAGAAAAAAATAATACTACTACTAATAATAATAATAATTATTATTATTATTAAACCACCCACTCCGAGCTAACAATACAGTCGTTGATTTAGGAAATATGCTTGCTCTCTCAAACAGATGCGCTAGATTCGTTCCGATCAAAACGAAAAGATACAAATCAAACACTACATAAATTATGTTTTGAATTATAAAAAAAATACGGATATAAATCAATTTGTATTATTACGACGAAATAATTGGTAAAGCTACCTCTAAATGACTGACCATGCACGTGTAGAGTTTGAGAGAAATACAAGGAGATAAATATACGACGAATGACCTCTTCAAAACAGGCTGCTGTTAACCAGTGAATATCAAGGGCAACTCGATGCACTTTATTACCCACGTGTTCTGGCGGTGGTAGCAATGGAAACTACGGGGTGATCATGCAAGGAAATGGAACGTCATAATGTATGGACAGTATGGACCCTGTCAAGTACAAGACCATGAAAGTGACGATATACAGGCCATGCTCAACTATAACGTGTCTTTTTAATTTGATTATACGTGTTACCATGACAACGCTTTTGCTGTTCTTTTGCAAATTTGCGGATAGATTGATTCATCAATTCTCGACATAAGGATGATTAATTCTGTCGAATAGATTATTTTCTACATGTTGATGCAAGTTTTATTATTGGTTGGTTATAATTTATATCACTTCCATGTGGTTATAGGCATCTGGTTTTGCAAGGAATATTCTTTTTATGTTATCGTTAATATAGCAAGATTTAAGTCCGTACTTCTCAGTAGATTATTGTATAGAACAGTTCCAGATAAATCTAGCTATTTGTTTTTGTTCCTGCATAAGTTTCTTAAATCATATTTCTTAAAGAACGTTGCAATTTAATTTTAGAAGGATACAAACACGTACGGTTTGTTGATATATTCCATGATCAAACGTTAGTTATGACTGAATGAAGGTAGGTAAGTATCTATGATTTGTCAACACAAGGACACCGGCTTTCAATATCTTCATATAGGCCTATCATATTGGTGGATATTTTTTTTTGTCACGACAATAAATACAAACATTGTCATCGAGTCACTAAATGAAAAGGAAACAAGGCAAATTTAGGTACCGGTATATCACTTTTACACAACAAGTTGTACCACTTAGAATGATGTCCCCTTGCATTAATATAATGAAGCAAAAGGAATTACGACCATATGAAAGTTGTTTACCGGAAATTTATACACTTGATTCAATCAAAATTCTATATTGTGGAATTGTGTCTACAATACAGCGGTGAAAGTGTTTTTGGAAGTGCAAACATAAGTTTATGTATGTCAAATGAATGTACTTTGCAGTTGTAGCTGAGAACTGGTCCAAAACGACGATAAATATATGTGATTGTGTGTCTTTAATTGTATCAACGTTCGGTTCAACTATAATGAATCTAGTAGTGATTTCTCGATTGAGAGCATAAGAAAATTAACATCGCATTATAGGAAGTAAGCCATGTCACCTTGACCCCTCAAAATGTTCTTTGTGAATAACCCCAGGGTAAACTTGAACTAAATGATAAAACTAACATGAATAGTTTCCTTATGATATACTTCGTCTTTGATGTTTATATTTTTTAATATGTGAGAGTTAAACTGATGCATAACCACATTTGTTTTCTCTCTTAAAATGTTTCTCAGAAAATAGAATGCCCCTAGACGTCACTTGTGGCTTTAGTGAATATAGTGTAAAAGGTAACGTATATAATGTATGTTACGGATGTGCAATTTGACATTAAAGCGGAAATGATGAATAAAACATGCTGTGAGCTATAGAGATTTAAATCTGAGCATGGTGTTTATCCCAATGGCTTACAATAAAAAATACTCGTCCAAATAAACAAGTGCCAAAGCGTATTATATGTATAATGTATGTAGTTTATCTTGATTATTTATACTAAAGCAAATAAATTATGCTAAAACAGAGGGTACAACACAACAAAATATCTGTATTATCAATGCTCGAGAATGACGGTCTCGTGGGAAATAAAAACAATTCTTAAAGTAGGAATGTTAACCAAAAAATAAGTAAATCTTCTTTAATTAAGTTCAAAGAGTTATTTACTTCTATTAATGGTATGGTTGTACAATTAGTCAAAGTTAATTTTGAATACACGTTCATTACATAATAAATTAATGTCACCAGACTAAATGCCATGTTATTAAATAAATTAATACTACATCCCTAAATGAGATCAAATTGAATTATTGCTTAAGCCTAGAATGAACAAATCTTATTTTATGGTTATAAAATTAATATTAAATTATATTCTAAAAGTCAAATTGTGTATATAAAACTATGAACGAGTTAACTACTAGCCCCATCTGCCCAAGCTCCACGAATAGGCCTACTACCACAGAACGAACAAATCTATGACTAATTATATGCAATGCTAGTAAACATGAGAGCGTATTTCCAGTACAGACTTGATGGCCTGGGGGAGTCACCTGGCTGACAGAGACATGAAATAGCTGACAGAATGAAAGAGAAGCACCCCCGGGTAACAAGGCAGTAATATACCAGAACGTACCCAGAAGTCAAAGTATATAGGAAATATGGCAACGCCTATCAGATTTTAAGTCCTGAAACCTAATTACCAAGAATGTATAGTGAATTATAACGGCATTTTTTTTATTACTAAGAAAAAATAACTGCTTAGTTTTTCCTTTAATTAATATTAAATTTTGTATTTTAAAATAATATAAATATAAATGAGTGTACAAAATCAATGGAACTGTATACGCATTGGTAACGTATTTTTCTTGATATATCTAATATTTTGTTGGGGCAAAATTCAGCCGTGTAATGTCAGGAGCAACTCCCAATGGATAGGTATAAAACATCAGCTAAACTTAATGTTAAAGGAACCACAGAACCATATGTGTGTGTGTGTGTGTGTGTGCGCGTGCGTGTGTGTGCATGCGCGTGTGTCTGTGTGTGTGTCTCTCTCTCTCTCTCTCTCTCTCTTTCTCTCTGTGTGTGTGTGGGTGTATGTGTGTGTATGTGTGTGTGTGTGTGTGTGTGTGTGTGTGTGAGTGTATGTGTGTGTATGCGTGTGTGTGTGTGTGTGTGAAAGAGAGTGGTCTCTCTCTCTGTCTCTCTCTCCCTCTCTCTATATCTCTCTCCCCCTCTCTCTCCCTCCCTCCTTCCCTCAGAGACTCCCTATCTATATCTGTATGCGTGGGTAGTGCGACATTTAAACAAACGTATTAATAATATTCGTAGTCATTAAAAATAATACATGCAAGATTAAATGATTAATCGAGGGAATAAATACCATTGAAAATGTGTATAAGGAGATGAATATTGGAAATCTCATATTCTGAGATAATATGCACCCTAAATTAAAGCAAAAAGAAACAGAAAATAAACTTAATTATATAGATGTACATCCATACAGATATACTTGCTAACACATTCACACAAAAAAAAATATTTACAAAATTTCGTTTGCTATACATGCTGTACAAAGTCACATGCACATATTTATCTCACGAGAATTCTCAAACACATTTACTATAGAAATGAGTGGTCAAGTCGAAAATATTAAGCCACCTGTTTTCTAAATAGAATGGTCGCCTATATATAAACTCATTGTGCCGTCAATCTAACTACATCGAGATGGCACTGGGACTTGTTAAGTTCCTTGGTCATGACATCTTGCACATTTTCAATAATAATTCATGTACCGAAATGGCTAAAATTCCAAGAAATCAACGTCTTAGAACTATTTAATTAACCCTTGTTTGAGTCAAACGAAATTTAAAACGGTAGGCCTACTATTGAAACACTGTCTAGAAACAATGCAGTAGTAGGGGTTTTCCTAGTACTGAACGCAACCCAA
>JAULBP010043474.1:0-13281 GCA_032355345.1 Lepetodrilus pustulosus
CTCTCCGAACGTGACGGACAGTATGTTGACTTATCTAACTCAGGTTAACCACATGATGTATATAGATCAGTTTACACTGACATACTAGTATATGTATACTTACTATTAATATGCTGACTTATGAATGAGATACTATAGTATGTCGAGAGCACATGTTTGCCGTATAGATCAGCACAGTATACATACAGACCGTGCATCACCGTCACAAAGCTGCTGACGTAAATGACAGACGAGCAAATGCGAATTGCTAAGAGTATCCTCACTTTTGTATGTTCACGTCAGTAGGCTATAGATGAAATAATATCATACAATAACTGTACACCCAATGAACTGCTGGTGCAATGAGGCGAAAGGTATACACACAGGTAAGCAAATTTGTAGGCGATGGTATCGGATTGTATACGGCATATACATGATCCCGTATGGCGTAATAGCCTAAGTGTGCTGTATGCGGTTATTAGAATCATACTTGGTTCATGATCAGTACACGGAGTTTGTGGGAATTACTGTATCATGTAGTCACATAAGTGTGTTATGTTCACACCACAATAAAATAATGTGGAAAAGCGGAAGCACACCAACAAATTACTTGCTCGCAGAGCTAGTGCTAATTCAATAATATTTTCCAAGCAGCGTATTAACTGCAATTCATATGAAGGCCATTTGCACCGTCGACATGTTTGAATGATTTAATCGCAGTTCCGTTATACGATCCGAGATTAACAGGTGATTATAACAGTATACAGGCTGATTATTATGGTATTCACATGTACGTATTCATCACGGAATCGTGTAAAAGGTAAACAAAAATACAAACAATGTTTACTGGATGGAATTTAGACGGTATGAGAGTGAAAATGGAATAGGTATACATTACACTCCTTTTGAAATTTGTGTGATTCGTTTTTACACCTCGTGATATCTTCTATATCAGCAAAGCCACGTTTAAACGGGCACAATCAATTGTAATTAATTCTAGCTTTTTACAAATGTTGAAATGTAGACCTAGCCCAATAGGCTGAAAGTTACTATTCAATTATAGTGTGTAATTACTGGTTTATAAGATCAATGGAGTAAACGGATTGGTATATAATTCCCAATCGGAAAGCATTAAAACTCTACACACTATATACGGTTGTTTTAATTATTTAATCACAAACTTATAATGACGTGACATCTTTCATGTTAAAACGTATTTTTGCCTATATATGTAGGCTACATTTGATTTGTATACACAAGGATATTGGCTAACAAGCCACAACATTAATGTTCCTCACGATCCACTAGTTTTCAATATTTGCATATGTTATGGTGGTTTTTTTTTTATGTTTTAGTTTTTTTTATGTGCTAATGCGACAATAAGTATAAACATTTTCACCGAGTCACTATCAAATGAAAACGAAACAAGGCAAATTTAGGTGTTTCCTCTTTAATCTGACTCGTAACACTTCGAGTTATGTCCCCTTGTTATATTGATATGTAAGCAAAAAGTATTACGACCGTTATTCAGATTTTTACCGGAAGTTTAGTTCGTTATAGGGGTTTGCAGTGGAACTGTCTACCTACCATACAGTGGTGAAAATGTTTTTGGAAGTACAAACATGATTGTATAGATGTAGGCCTATACATGGATAGTACATGTATATGTCAAGTGAATGCACATTGCAGGTGTAGTTATATATAAGAACTATTGTCTACAACTACCAAAATAGCCGTCATGGTATATACCCTTAATCAAACTGTCGAAAAGAATAGGTAGAGTCATAAAACGCTAGTAATTCATTATTGTGCTAATAAATCGGGACAATCATCAACACGGATAACTCAAGTATTTTTCAACTGTTTAGTACAGACCGACTGTAAAATCCAAAATAGATCGTACAAAAATAAACCAAACGCTTATTCACAAGATGAGGAAAGAAAATGCGGAAGCCGAAGGACAGCCTAACACTGAAATGATTTCGGCTGACGCTTCGCCGAGAAAGCTATGTTAGTTAGTCGTGTGTATAGTATTATCTCGCACCTGAACAGGTAGATTGAGGAAGGTCGGTAGCGATGTCAGCCCCGGTACTTTGAAGTGACGTTAACGAGCGATCTGATGCTCTGGCGAACATTAGCAGCGTCGGCACCCTTCATATACCCACTCACAGTAGCACCTATAACTTGGGCAAACTGTTTCTTTTAATTCGTGGATTAATCATACGATTTTGGATAATAGGATTTCTCCAACAGGTAAACACTGGTAAAACGGACAACTCCCATGCTTGCGTTTCTACCGAGTGACCAAAGGAAAAGTAACAGGTAAGTTATATAAGTTGTCATTTGCGTATATTTACATACCAAATCTTGACACCACTGCCATAACTTTTAGAAGCTAGAGTTGCATCCAAGAACAACTGCACTGTTTCATGAAAATCGCAGGTAGCTGTTTTGTTTACTACCTCGTTATTACGCGGTTGATCGGTAGAACTGATTTGTGACCGGTTCCAAAGGCAACACGTTTTTCAACGTTCTGTGTGTGTTGCCATGTTCTTATGAATTCCTATTGATTTTAATGTAATTAAACTTACTAATAATATTGACAACCATAATATATACGCACCTGCTGTTATCCAGTCATATAATTTCAATAAGACTGCATATAGTTATAGTATCACATAGTGCTTATATAATAAAGATTGTCAATGTTTACTCAAATATTTGAACACAATTCATAAGGATAGTCTTAATTATAATAATAATAATATTAAAAATAATAATAATAATAATAATTTATCTAGTAGTAGTAGGACATAATTATTTCCTAAATATATAAACAAAATTATAGGCATTATAAGCTTTCGAACATTACTGCAATAGTTCATTTTTTATTTTATTTGACATAATCATGACAGTAGCCAATAAACTAGCAAAAAAAATGTGTCTTGTTACCATGGTAACTATGTCATGCAACAGATGCCAACCTTCCCACAACATTTAAGGAGAATGCACAAGCATATAAATAGATGTACAGTATACTATAGATCATCTGACCCATTTGTATATTTGTGTCAATCTACCAGTACTTATATTTTTAGCACGTTATGATTTTGTAAGTGGTCGTACACTGTGATATATTATATGTGTGATTAGTGACATTGTAGTACAATTACCATGCAGCTGGTCCGCAAGTCATTTTACCCAACTCTATTATTTCTCTCATAAATCGCAACATCACTTTGTAATTTTAATTATTTTAATTCAACTCGCCCCTTATGCTAAAATAGTTATGGCCCTGTACTAGTAGTAACTAAGTACATTTGTCCTGTAAGTACACTACCATGTTTACATACTATACATGGTACGTGTGAGAGATAGCTAGTATGTCATAAGTCTACATGGTTTATGTGTGTTGTAAGTCAGTGGACCAATTTATGCACTGAATCGACCTTCATGATTGAAAAATTGTCTTGTCATCATAAATATGTTAAGCCAACACTGTAGTGTTGTAGGCCCTAGTTTATGATGTTTTCTATCAATGACACTGTTGTAACATTGTTTATGATGTCTTTATGACTAGTTGTGAACTTGTGAAATATTAGTGAAACAGGGGCCAGGAGTCTGATATAGTAACCATAATGTCTTGCAGAATATAGGCCATTCACCATGTTCACCCTTGATATTTGACATCGGCATGATCATTTTTATATATATAAATAGTGTTGTTCCAAATCCAAGCATCCTCAACTTGCTAAATTATCACTGCGGTCAATGGACCAATGTCTTATTAAATTTTTCTTTCTTAAATCCCTGGGAAGTATGCATTGGTGTACATTGGTATTACATTTTATTTCTTGTAATTTTTATCTGCGCACAGACACACACACACATGCATGCACGCACACACACACACACACACAGACATACACAGATTCCTAGCCCCGGGTTACAACTGTAATCCAAGACTAATTAGTTGTGTATGTGACTGGTGGCTGTACTGACAGCCTGGCACCAGATGGTTTGTATGTCTGACATAACTTCAGCAGAACTTCTGCACAAAGTACCATAGCATTAATCATGTTAATGTAATAATGATGATAGCATTTGTCTACAAGTAAGTTGGAGAAATAAAACCCAGGTACAGTGTCCCCTTGATGTAATGCTGACATAACCACCACCCCCAACCCCCGCCTTATACGATAATACAGGGAAATAATGAAAATAGAAATGGGATCCACGTCTGACCCTGCGTTGTATCCGAATCTGTGGTGCATCGGACCGTGTTATATCGAGGGGGCACTGTATATGCACATGTACAGGTAGCTCAAGTACACATGCACACACACATGCACACGCATGCACACACACGCACACACACACACACACACACACACACACACAGAGAAAACATATCATATATCTTTCTATAAGTAAAAACAAATATTCATATCTTTCCATAATGTCTACCATGTCTACACTGTATGTAAATATTCATAATATTATGATGACTAATAAGTTATTATCTGATTATGGAAATAACATGCTATACCTGACATATGATCCTATATGCCTACTAGGAAGCTAGTTTTTCAATGTAATAACATGACTGAGATGTAATCCTCTTTTCTACTTACCATGCTTACTGTTACTCACCATCTGGTCAGAACAGTATCACAAAGATTTCCTAGTCTAAAACTACTCAGGATGTGACTTAAACATCTTAAACGTGAATATACTGACAAGCAAAACCAAACCTAGCAACAGTGCACACCTTATGCAGAGACAATTGTATGGTCTAACATTTAAGAAATATGAAGTCTATTTTATTTCTCTTTATTCAATTGAACTTAGAGGCTTTTGGGGAAGCTGCCCCTATGTTTTGTAGGCTGAGTTTGATGAAGACCGAAACTCCAATTCAACTACCTAGGTTTTCTAGCAGCAAAGAAATGCAGACGTGATGACTTACTAAATCTTTTTGAGTCATGATGTAGGCCATGGTTTCCAAATTATTCGTGTTTTTATTGCTCATCTTTTCCAAATTTGATGCTTTAAAGGTATACTTTCTCGGCTGGTTGACCTATATAACAGACACATTTTTTTTTTATCTGAGACTACTTAACACTTCATCTGTCCACCCAAAAGTTGTTAGTTACTGATGCACTTATCCCCCAAAACTTGATAGTTATCAATCACAAATTTCACTTTTTACATGAATTCAGGTTTACCCAGCGTTACTTATCTTGTGTTTGATGCATCAACTGATCTGTGAAGGGTCTTAATCACGTTGTTTTATATTTTAGTCGTACCACTTTTAGTATCTGTCCACCCAAAAGTTGTTATTTACTGATGCACTTAATACTTGATAGTTAATATTTTATATGAATTAAGGCTATGGACCAATATTTATCCTGTCTTTGCTGCATCAATGGATCTATGAAGGAATTCTAAGAAAACATATTTGTACCACTTTGAATTCCAGGAAAAAGTATCTGTGTTATGTCCCTTTGCATGAATATAAATTAAGCAAAAAGAAATAGAGGTTGACAACTGCTAGTTAACTACACTCGATTCATGATAATGAAATTTTGTCTACTGTTCAACGGTGGAAAGATTTTCGGAAGTACAATGATTTTATGTATGTTAAGTGAACGAGCTTTGCAATTATACGTAAGAAATAGTTCAAAACAACCATAAATATTTGTGATATTATGCCTTATAGTGAGGATTTTATGTAGAGTAAATTTTATTTAAACAAAACACATCAGTTTGATGAAAGAAGTGCTATTGCATATTTCATCTATTTCATCTATTTCTATAATGATACATTTGATAATTTATTATTTTTGCATTTTGCAACAACATGAAATGAACCACATCTTTTATTAATTCATCAACATTTGCCAATTGCCTGTCGGGGTTCATGTTTATGTTTTATTGATGCCATTGCAGGATGCCAATGCTCATTAATACTTGGATACACTTAGCAACACTTTATTGAGTTCATTATACTGATCAATACTTCCATATTGAATATCGGTATCCTCTGATAACTGTATTGTAATTAGGAAATGGATTGAAATATGATTAGGTGTTAATTTCATTCATCTGCAGTAAAGAGTAATTTCTAATGGAATGTTTTACTGCTTAATAGCATATTGATGTTAGGATAATTATAGTAGCTATTGTTCATTAAAATAGTGATACTGTCTTTGGGGAAAAGCTACAGTAATTGCATTTATGGCTGTTGCTTTGGTATAATATTTCACTATATCATTTTCTACGCAAGATTTTATGAAGTTATTGATATAAATAAGTGATCATACCGTAGCTGTTTTCATTGTCTTGCACCAGTAACAGATTAATTATTTACATGTAAAAATTTAGTACATCACTTTTTGTATAGGGAAAATACCCTCATCATTAACATGATTAAATCCAAACTCAAGCAAACTAACTCACTCAATTCTTTGAGGTTTACTCCACCTCACTTATTCAAAATTATACATGATGCACGCATTCTTTTCAGTCACTCACTCATGCACGCACACGCACACACACACACACACACACACACACACACACACACACACATTCATTCACTCAAACACATCGACTCAATGCAAATAACTCTAAAATCACATTCGCAAACTAACTCGCCAACCCTGCTCACTATCACTAGGAAACTGACAACATCTGACAACATTGTCATCAACATGATCAGGCATTGTTTGTGTACAACATAGTCTTCTTAGGGCAAGTGTTAATTCAAACAATGACTACTTTCTTCATTCTGCTACTGTTACTGTTGTGTTTGTATTGCCAACTGAAACACATATTTAACCCTCTCCATGCTGCAGGCAACTGGAGATGCCTGAAACAGCAGTGGTATGTGAATAATCCAGCAGAGAGAGGGTTAAGCATTAAGAATAGCCGAACATGTTCTTTCACATTTGTAACCTTCCATGTTCCTGCTTATTCACAATTACTGCTGTTACTGTATGTACAAACGATGTTGCACTATCATGACTATAGGCGCCTATGACACTAACGAACTGACATAATGAAAGCAGAATGTGTATTCTTTTGGAAACCGTACCTAAGTTTGTCCGTTGACTTGGTGTACACTTCGTGGCGTGAACACTTGAACTGTAAGACTTTCTTTGTAAATTTTGTTTATTGAAGCCAAAGTTCAAGATCACTAATGAATGACCTAGTTTCCACTGGTGGGTGCTTTTAAAAAGAGAAATCTTACAGTCGATTAGAAGTTTTTTTGTTTGACCACGGAGACTTTGAACACACTGACCAGGAGGCTAAGGTCTACAAACACCGCTAGACAACCGCTCCCGGAATTCATCACAGCGTTGTTCAGAAATAACTCGCTCTCTCCTACCCCCCTCTCCCCCCAATCCTCCCTCCCCCTCTTTTCCATCTCCCCTTGTTCCCAGTAAAACCACACAGCTAATTTGGGACACCGGTCAGGGTAAAAAACGTGAGTTAAGAAAAGTGTCATTTATTTAACTTGTCCATTAGAATTTGTGAGATCAGGCAGTGTCTCTTGGCAATTGACATCTGTTCTGTTTTCCTCACTGATACAGGATGTGCAGATTGTAATGTGTTGAATTGGGCTAGGATATATCTATTAGGATATTATTGACATACCTTGGGTTTGCATTTGGATAAACATGGTAAATGTATGGATTTAATACTGGGCAGGGCAGCTATGAATTCTGTACATGTCGTGATGGCATTCTTTTCCACCTGCATGCCAATGTCATCAGTTCTCAAGGTCAGCAAGTGTTAAACCTTTAGTTGTGCATACATCATATATTTCTCAGGATCTGGTAGTTAACAAGTACCAGTTGGTGGATTTCACAGAAGTTACATTTCTTACGCGATAATGAAAGAATGCACTGTCTGTAGAGTGGCTCTACAGTTATCATCATTGGTCTATCAGTGGTGATGGTTGTTGGTTGTGGTTGTGTTGGTAGTGGTTGTGGTTGTGGTGGTCTTGGTTGTGTTAATTGGTAGTGGTTGTGTTGGTAGTGATTGTGGTTGTCTTGGTTGTGTTGGTAGTAGTTGTGGTGGTCTTGGTTGTGTTGGTAGTGGTTGTGATGGCCTGCAAGTGCTGAAAGTAGTTGTAAATATATCTCTCGGAATCTGGTAGTTAAGAAGTAATACAGTTGATTGTATTGGTTGTGTAGTGGTGTTGGTTGTGGCATTGGTAGTGGTTGTCATGGTTATGGGAGCCTGCTAATGCTAAAACTCTGGTTGTAAAATGTATTTCAGAATCTTGGTAGTTAACAAGTAATAAAGTTGTTGGTGTTGGTGTTTGTAGAAGTTAAGGGGTTCTCTCAGTACAGGTAAACATGCTAAACTTATTACTGTGGATCCATCAATAACCTGGAATTGTCATCTATGGTAGTTGCTACTTATCATTTTATCATTAATGGTATTTAATTCAAACATGACATCAACACTTACTATGATCACATTTCCCCCCTTCTTTTTTCATAAACAATTTTTCTTTTCCTTGATTTTGGACAAACCATAATGTCAACAATTTTACTTTTACTTGACTTTGAACAAAACGTTAAATGTCAATATGCAAGAACCCTTGCTTGTTTGTAAAGTTCCCGGTTAGGATTTATTACTTCTGAAGGTAAAATTCCAGTGAAGTACACCACTGTTGTTTCTGGGAGAAGGTCCATGCCATACCTTACAAACACAGCCTAAATTTGAACAAACTGACATCATATTTAACTTGCGGCAAAAACGCGGATTCTTTTTACACTGAAATGCAGTCTAAGGTGCTGTCGTTGACACTTTGGTTCCCAGTATTGAAGTAATCCTAACTACTCTTCACAGGTTTTAAGAGCATGTCAACCTTTTTATACGGACATTTTGGATTATCAAGACGATTTGTTGTCCTCCGTTCTGGATTAAAATAAAAATGAATAGTTTTTGGTTGTCATGATGATCCCAGGACTCTGGCATCAATGTTCGGGAGAGTTACCTTCCTGACGCGATCATGATAGGATGTACTGTCTGTACCGTGGCTCGTCGCAAATGGGTGAAAGATTCCTGCAGTGACGTTAAACACCATATTCTCTCACTCACTGTACCGTTGCAATGCAGGTATCAGTCTGTCAGTATTACCAACCAGTGCTCACAGGTTTACTGCAACATTAACCCTCTCTCTGCTGGACTATGTACAGACACAGCTCATTAGGGCATCTCCGGTTGCCTCCAGCATGGACAGGGTTAAATGCTACCGCTATATGGATATTGCAGGTTTCCACCTGTCATAAACTGACAAGCTAGCTATAATGTCCCCCCACCCCCCACTCCACCCCAAATACATAAAAAGAAATATCATGATGTTTACCGGTATATGACATCTTTAATTGCCTTTTCCAGAGTCAATTAATCTCATTAAATTCAGATCAGAAACAGACACTCAGTTATTTGGACAATGTCAAAATGTTTAATGAGTGAAACGAGATCTGATTTTAATTAGATTAAGAGAGAATATTAATTAAACAGTGTATTCCTTTATGTATATATCAGTCTGTATATGGATATATAATTTCAAGTTACACTAGCGTCAGTAATTTGGTGTCGTCGCCTATGGGTGAGATATTCCCGCTGCGACGTAAAGCAATAATTCAATCAAACAGTAATTTGGTATGATTTCAAGCCAACAGAAAGTTACTGATACAAATTTAACTATGGTAAGTTTAATATCTGTTGCATTTGTAAGTTTCAGAAAATTGTAAAATGATGTCAATATGATTTTTTTCCCTCGCTATTGTTAGAAATAAATGCTGTCATAACTGTCTGAGACATAACAAATGTTGACAAGGAGTTGTGACATTATGAAGGATTTTCATCAGGTCAGGTCAAGTTAGTTTTTTTAGAGAGCTTAAGACTCTCTATTAAATCGTGTTATTAGGTGGTAATTCATTCAGGCTCTACAATACGATTGCATAAAACATGATAAAGCAATACATTAGTTAGATACTTACCCAGAACACAGCTCACAAACATGCACTACCTTTGGGTCAATGTTTATTCTACACCTAAAATAGCAACATTAAGGGGTAAATCTGGTAAGCTAGCCGAGATGAAAGTGTATCAACATTTTCTGTCAAACTTTGACAGTGTTCCTTTAATATTTACTTTCACGTTGTCATTGTGCCTCATGGTGCATATTACAAGCAGGTGACAACCATGCCATATTGTTCAGGGAACAGTTTCACAATCTGATTGTAGCTTTACAATCATGTAAGTCATAATTGTGGCTATGCACAATCATTTAGATTTTTTTTTACCTGTATTAAGTATTAGTTGCTGCTATTAGTTATCATCTATTTTAATAATCTTTAAAACATGCATTTAAATGCATTAATCAAAATCATTGAAAATAATTTATCTACATGTCTTCATGCAATGGAGCAAAATATGTGAATTTTACAAATTTTAGTCACTTATTATCTTATTATTACAACCAAATGTTTTATCATGAAGATATACTTATTAACCATGTTAACATTTTATTGATATTGACAGTTTAAAATATAAGAAAATAAATACTGCATGTTTGTGAAGTAATTTGGTTGTCAATGAAAAATATGGAAGGTGAATGCTGTTCACATGTTCATATGTTCACATGGTTAACATGGTTCACCCAATACACTATTGACATCATGACCACTAGGTGGGTGCAATAGCACCAAGGTTAGTGCATCGAACTCTGAACCTGGTTTGTCTGAGTTTGAATCTGTACAGTGGAGCAGGTTATTTTCATTATAGGAGAGAAACATTGTTCTACTCCCAAGGGAAATTGTGTAATTGTATTTATAACTCCATTTAGTGCTGAATTACAATTGTGCTGTTAGTATGGTGTAACACCTAATTGTCATGGGTTTTCATCCCATCATCATGATCACAAGCACATAACTATGAGATCACTAAATTACTGAGGAGAGTTAGTAAAATAAGCTTTACAGCTTGTTTACCAGAGATCGAAGTTAACACTAGCCTGCTAGCCCAGACCATTTCTCCCAATGCTAAAGATATCCTGACTACATATTTTTTTGTTATATGTATCACTAATCGGGCTATTAAAACTTGAAATAACTATTGTAAACCATCATATTCTAGACAAAGTTTCGTCCTTTACGGACTTCTTCAGGTATATTCGGGCTAGTAAGTTTTAAAGTAAGTTTGATCACTGGTTTATCCATCCTCTTTCATGTTTAATAAAATATGTTTAAACCATAAACCATTATGATTACTGTGTGGCAAAAGGGCTTAAACCCTCTGTCTTCCTGCTCAACTCCAATACTTCCTTATTTCAGAGTACGCCTCGAGTCACCGTACCTCCTAACATAATCTACTCATCCTGTCTATAAGTATGTCCACAGGCATTGATACTTTCATACTTCCCATGTGAAGATGGTAAATCACCGACCACGAGTAGAAGCATGTATCGGCTTTATTGGACTGTACTGTGCTGGACTGTAATAGAATTTCCCAGTCTCGTAGTCACTCCCAGTCTCGTTACAGTCACTCCCAGTCTCTCCCATCGCAAATGGGTGAAAGATTCCCGCAGCAACGTTGAACTCCATAATCACTCACTCACCCAGTCACTCACTTTCATACCTCCCATGTAAAGATGGTAAACCATGTAGGACTAAAAACATGTTCATGCTTCAAAATATCTGGACTCTCTCATGCAGCCTCATAGTCCACTAGGATTGTAACTTTAGCCTCATGCCTATCAGGTACTTCTGATTTATATGTATAATGTAGATCTATTTTACTGCAGGTATCTTAGTCCTTGGTACGGAGCTTATTAATTAACCCTCTTCCTGCTGGATTGGGTACAGACTCTGCACTTTAGGGCATCTCCAGTTGCCTGCAGCAGGGAGAGGGTTAAGGGACATGTGTAAGAAAAAAATAAATACATGTACTGGTCTGTAGATGTTTTTTGTTCCCACACAAATATTTTTTCTCTCTTACCCATGTCCATAAATTTAAAAAGCTCTGTACCTTGGCAAAGATATTGCTGATAATATTTAGATTAACATTTTCTTTTAAATAAATTTTATATTGTACAAAATTATTTAATAAAAAAAATAATTCAGTGCTTTTGACTAGGTCTAGTATATATGATTAATATTTTCAACTTCATACAACTTCATGCCATGAAATTATGAAACCTTTTTGAGTACAATTTTATTGTCAATTTCTTTCTCTCACAAATCATATACATTTTTAGCTTGAGCATGAAATTGTACTCAAAACGTTTCGTAATCTCAGGGCCAGATTTCACAGTTGACACGGTTCAAAGGCACATCTCCTCATGTACTTACAATAGTCACATGATCAGATTTAGATCTTATTCACTTTGTTTACTGTTACTTGACAAGTTTTGCTGTTTGTTTATATAACCAAGGACCCGTCACTGTTTAAGAATTGCTAGGTGTCGGTGGAAGTCACTGCGAAAGTAAATGGACGAAAAATGTTTGAATATTTGCTGCAAATTGTTTAAGGGCTCTTCATTGCAGCCCCTTGGGTCTACGTGGTTAGATCTACAGTGATTCAAACATTCTAAATGTATACAACATTGTGTCGGTTTATTGTCGCAACATTGATAGGCAACTCACTTTACTTACGGTTAATTTCCCATACAGGTATGTAGAATGAGCAACAGGGTTAACAATGGTTAAGGGTCGTGAACTATGGTCAGGATATGGTGTTGTCTGTTAAGAAGCAGATGGAATTTGGTTCTGGAATTAGTGTTCTGAATTCATAGAGTAGGTTCATTTTGAGTTTTAAGCCCTTTTCCATTAATTTGGTGACCTCACTATGACCTGCTTTTAACATTATGGATTTTATTCTTTTTGGAAAGCATTTAAGGAAAAAGGAAAGATTGCTACCAACATCCTAACATACCAATATACTAATCTGTTAATGGTATGGACACACCCACACCCACACACATGCATGCACACACACAAGAAATGACACGCTATAGGTATATCGAAAGAAAACCCCAAGCATTATGAACACGATGTATCACAGACGTTGCAGCATCATAATCACCGGGCAGGTGGTAGCGCAGTGGTAGAATGTTTGGACTTCGGAGCCAAACGTAACGAGTTCAAATCCTGCCCCACTGGGGCCCCCGGCATCAATTTCACATAAGTTACATTTCTGACGCAATATTGAGCGGATGCACTGTCTGTAGAGTGGCACTACAGTTATCATCCTTGGTCTGTCAGTACCAGCCGGTGC
>JAULBP010043585.1:0-13279 GCA_032355345.1 Lepetodrilus pustulosus
TTCAGCGCTACGGATGTTGCGGGTTTCCTCCTGCCCTAAAACTGACAAGTCATGATGTTAGTGAAAGATTCTAGAAATCGACTCTAAACCCCATTACAAAAACAAACAAACAAAAAAATCCAGAATGATATTCAGCACTGTGATATCTTAGTGGATACAAGAGCTTCGTGAAAAGTATGTTTAGAGTATAAAAAAGGCGAGAGAGAAAAAATCCTCGGAGGGTTGAATTTCTCCTAGTGAGGATAGCGAGGAGAGGGGGAGGGCTTGTGCTGTATTGTGGCATGTGTCTGCCATCAAAGAGGAGTTGTAGAATGTAACGTATGTGGATACTCTACAGACAGGGCTGTTAACATGTAACAATGGGTGCAGTACTGTATCCGCATTGACAGCGGTTCGTCACCACCAAGAGGGAGAATCCTACTCTAACTGCCCGACTCTTACAGTTTATGATGGGAAAATATCCTGCATAAATAAGCAAGTCTAGATTTCTGGACAACAAAAGGAGGAGGGTAAAGAATTTCAATGGATCTTTTCATATAAATATATTGCCATGAATGATTGACTTTCACCCTTCGATAATATGGATACCGTAATTACCCTAATAATTCAAACAGGAGAAAATAAGTATATTTGTAGCCATTCGATTTATTAGAAAAATACTAAAGTTTAAAATGCTCTGATCATATTGGGGACAACCAAGTTAAAGTAAACAATATGGTTGTAAATGAATATGGTAAATAAAAGGTGGATTTGAAAAATAAAACAAAATTTGGATTTGAAAAATGACTGAATAATTATAAGATTATGATTTGAAAAGATTTGTCATGTTTGTATTTTTAGGTTTGGATTTATTTCTTTCGACGATTAATTTAAGTGTTCAAACTATTAGAGGGTGTGAAATATTAGGGTAATTACGGTAGTCTGTCTCACTCCTTTCAACACAAGAATATGTTTCTTTGTAGCATATGAACAAGTAATCTTTGTGTAGTTGGGTCTTCAAACAATATTCCATCCTTGTAACACCCAGCATACTATCTTTGTACAGTTAATTCTGTGCACAATTAAGTTTTTATACATTCTGATAATTGATGGAAATCAGACATAAACCAATAAAGCAATTTAATTTTTTTTTTTTTTTATTAAATGTAATTTGTCATATTTCATCCTCGTAATCTTCACTTTTCAAACTTATCTGGGGGAAAAAACATAGTATAGATAATTAACATGGAATGTTTTAAGAAACACCATTTCAAAATTCTTTTTACATTTTTCACTTTAGTAAATATTGACGTTTTGCATATGTGTGCTAAATCTAAAATTCATATATCTACATTATTAAGCGTAATTCAATGTTACAGCTTGTCAGATCTGAGTAATGTAAGAAACATGAGTCACGAAAATTTCCATCTTTATCCGACTTTCCCATTGCCCAATGGCAACATGCTCTTATCTGTGAATGTATGTAATGGTTCCTAACATAGCCATTGATAACCTTTGACCTTTGTGATACTTTCCTCTTTGAAAACCTGTCTGGTAGCGTGAAAAACATTTTATGCTTCTTTTTTTTCGGCACAGAACCAACTTTTTGAGATTAGCGCCATCTAATGAGTGTTTATCATTTGCAGCTAAAATAACATTGTTGTCAAAGTTCCACCCATTGGGAGAGGGACACATTTTTTTTATCTTCCTGTTTGGTTCGAAGTATGTTTTATCTATGTATAAATTCCTGGGATGTAGTGTATTGTAATTTGTAATTTGATCTACCGGTATTAGTTATGAAAACCGGTTTGTTTGGGGACCAAATCCTTGTAATTAAATTTAAAATAATTTAATTACATTAAGCCCTGTTATCTCTTTAATAAAGTATCCAATGCAATAGATCTAAACTAAATTGGTTAATTTGTCAATTTAAGAAAAAATATTCCCACAAATGTTGGTTGAGTTATGTTTACTATACATGATATTCATAATGAAGTCAGCATTTTACTGATGATACTGAGCAATAATATTTGTTTATTTATTTAATTTTGTTTTAAATAGGGGTTTAGAGCTGCTTTCAAGATTCTTTCATTTATATCACTATATAGTTTTGATGAAGACATTTTTCGAAAAAAAAATATATTATGAAATAATGCATGATTATGATAACAAAATAAAAACAAGATGCAAAATATTGCTTATGACATCATATTACGACTACTATAAGGCTACTTTCACTATGAACAGTGCTGATAAAATATTCAACGCATCCTTTTCTGTTTAGCTGTGTTTCCTTTGCCGTTGCTATGCATGTGAGGGTTTCTTAGCGAGTCAAACAAACAGAATTAGCCGATGTTTTATTCATGGATGTGGTTTTACCCTTGTGTGCATACCCTTGTGTATCCAACAGAGAAATGTGTACTTACATGGTATGTCTGCAGTGAGAGACTTGCAGGTATGTGATATTTTTACGTTAGGAATTGAGAAATGTTTCATTTTAATAATGTATTAGGGATATTGTTACCGGCCTGCAGTTCTGTTCATGAATGGGTCGTACCTGCAGTTCAGTCGTAAATTGAGGTGTATTTAATTTTCTGCTGTGCTAAAAGAATGGCACACAGACTGATTCAGGCCTGGCTATTGTTTCTAGAAGCTCTCAAATCTACTACGAGACCATAAGCACTCTTGTAGCCATCTCTAATACATGGCGCTCGTGCACTTACGAGAGCACTATGGTCTTATAGTGGATAAGAGAGCTTCGAGAAACGATACCCAGGACTATAACACAAACCTTTCGTGAAACACAGGGATCATAAATCCATGAAATAATAAAAATACTTCAGTGTCTATTTCTTGTTAAGTCTGGTTTAGTGAGTGGGTGAGTTGAACTACGGTTTAGTGAGTGGGTGAGTTGAACTACGGTTTAGTGAGTGGGTGAGTTGAACTACGGTATTTGTGGGAGCATTTCAAATATTGGCGAAGATGATACTTGTGTCAAAAAGATTTATTAACTAACTCCCTACTCAGGGCTCGACAGTAAGGATTGTCCGCCTGTCCGGGACAGTTACGATTCACAGGCGGACAGGTAAATTAGCCCAGATTACAAGCCTTTTTACCTACAGTTACATGTCCGATAGGGCACAGGGACCTCAAAAAGTTAATGTCAAGTCCTGCTACTGAATTATTCTTTTATGCTGATCCCTCTAGGGGGAAGAAGGTTAAGATAGAATTTTATGAAATATATTTCTGGCACAAATAGTTTGTGAAATTTAAGAAAATATTTTTATTTTTTTTAACTTCAACACAGTAACACTAGCAAGCAAGAAAATCACAGTCCATTTTCTCTCAGAATAAATCCCATGAATTAAATCCATAAAATATTTTCTCCTTTAAATTATAGGCCATTTCGAAGGCTAAATTGGACATTCTCCAGCTAAACATCTTTTGTTGCGTTCGATGAATGTCAAAATGATACCGTTTAATCAAGACGGAAGACTCTTCTTTGGTGTGTAATGATTATCATGAAGCAACAACCACCCCTTGTTGCCAACGCTGAATTACACGCATTTCTTTTTGGACACACGCCTTCGCTGAAACAATGGCTGAAACAAAGTCACCGCTGCCAGGGTAATTGAGCACGTGGAGACTCGAACTCGAATGCATGCGTTGTCAGATTAAAATGAAATGTGGGAGGCTGGGACACTTGTGCTAGAACTGCCAATAATTCAGATTGTCATGGCAGTCGTTAACTCCGTAATATGTGTTTATCAATGTCAAATGTTTTTATGATTTTTTGAATTATTTTTATTAACATAATAATAATGTGAACATTTATATTATGCCAAATCGACACTTAACAATATATACTTATACAAATGTTACATTTAATTTAAAAATATTTTTACAATTAAAACTATTTAAATGTGCATTACTAATAATTACATGTTTGGGAAAGTTACAAGGATCAGTAAATGTAGAAATCAAATGATAACATTTGTATAAATTAAATAAAAAATTAAGATATCCTTAATATTAAGTACAATGAAAATGAATGAATCTCTTCTTATTTTTAAAAACCCAACATTTTTATATTTTTGTTTTCTTTTTACTTTTATAATGATTTATTACATGTATTATTAAATCTATTTGAAAGGGGGGGGAAAAACAATCAATATTGATAATCTGTGCTTTAGAGGTATTAGTCTAGTAGAATGTTATTATTATTATTACATTGTATTTATTTTTGTAGGGGGGAAAATCAATACATGATAATCAGTGCTTTTGCGGTTTCCATAGAATACAGAATTGTGAGAACAGTCATAGTTAATTGGGTTTTCTTCTCCTTTAGAATTTCACCATTGATGACCTAATCATCCATCTCCCCCTCCCACTCCTCCCCATTTCTTTCTCTGTGGAGGAGCCATGACCTCACAGGTGACCTTGCACATGACCTCATCGGCATGTTGCATGTCCAGGAATTAGGTCACTAGTGCCACAGTTGGACTGTATGACTAGCAACCATGTTTACATTTTTAGTCATCATCCTCCTAATCCATTATTAAAAATGTCTTTAATGCGTTTCCTTAAATTGCCTTTGTTTCATCGGCCATAATGGTCTTTCTTTAGTGGCATTATCAATAATTGAATTCTGCGTTACATATTAAATATGTCATGTTAGAATTCTATATGATGCAATTTTTACGTCTTTTGACATAAACTTGATATGATCCAATTTAAATATCTTTTGATATTTTTACTGGATATATTTCTTCCATTCTTCAAAGAAGCTATTTGCTATTGACATTGATCGACATTAAGAAACATAGACTATCCGTGGTGTTTGTGGGCGAGAGATGAAAGTGAGATGTAAATTGAGCATTCTTTGGATCGACATCCTTTGCCCTTACACAAGAAATATCTTCCAACTGGTTCACAGAGAACATACATGTACATCTCTTAGATGTGGCAGGCAGCGCTGTGCTAACCAAGAGAGGGGGCTTCCCATGTGCTGTGAGTGTACTACTGCACTGGAAGAGTTTATATCTCCCCTCCCTGCGTGCTGATTGGCCGATGCCGGGGAATACGGGTCACAACTGTCAGCGTGTGTCTGGCACAAAGCCTGAGAGAGGTGAGAGGAGGGACCGAGAGACGCATGGTCCACTGCTCGCTCGCGACAAACACTTTAACTCCACTCCTCTCAAGACCAGCGATTCCATTTCCGTGTCCTCTGTCGCACTGTCCCACGCGTGAGAGACCGAGACCAAGCCAGAGAGAATTCGAGAACACCACAGAGAGAGAGAGAGAGAGAGGTCACACACAGTCACGCACCATCGAGCAACACTGACCCACACTCTTGTTTACAACCAGTTCACTGAGAGCCCTACCTCCTTATACACCACACTGGGGGGTTTATACATCTATCCCCGTATCTCCCAGCTGACCAGAGCGGGATTATGACGCCTGTTAACCGTCTATGGATTAAACTGGCATATTGACTCGCAATGAGTCGAGGAAAGTTGCAGAAAAGGTAGGTTATGTTTCGTTTCTCCCCTCATGTTTTCGACTTGTTGTTATTCTTCCGAGGCCGGTTTTCGTTATTGATTTGACTGATGTTTACCTGTGCGGTCCGTTGTTCGCTGATCGGCGGGTCATGTCACCAGAGTGGGGCCCAGTGGTCATTTCTCTTCTTACCTGTGGAGACTGGTGGAGGACTTTCTTATTGTTTTGACATGTCGGCTGGTCGGGTTATTGTTGACAGTTGATGACCCTCCCATTCATAAGTTTGTTTATCATGTGCCAGACTCTTTGCACTCGCAGAGTTGGCTACAGCCTCTCGCTGTGGTGCGATAAATCGCTGGATTTCTAACCAAAGACTTCGCCTCACACTGTTATAGAAACAGGATTTGTATGTTGTATTTCCACTAGTAGAACTGATATCAATCTACATATAACAGGTTTATGTTAAGGTGTTGATGGTAGAGTTTGTTCATCTTCATCTCAATGTTCGTAAATGTCTTGTTTGCTGTTGTGTGTGTTTTCAGAAAGAGATGAAACATTACTCATTGTAAGTGCTTGCAACGGAAGTTAATATATGTATTTTTATGTTCATATTCTGTTTTCTTGGTAAAAGCTAGAATTAATTAAATACTATGTAATGAAAAAAAGCATTCATCTCTTTAGATTTAGTCTTATTGTGTGAGACAATTCGATTTTATGATCCACAGGGAGTTGAGAAGGTGAAATGTGTGTAGAATGAATGATCCATTGACTAGGGTAATAGTGCTTCGAGCATTTGGCATGGATTCACACACTATATATAAATATACTATTTATTTATTGTTTATTTATTTATTTATTAATGAAAAATGAAATTTACTCTTTTTATGTAATGAAATATTCATAGGATTTGTTTTTTGTTAGGATCATGAATTCACATACACAAATTGCATTGTACATTTTCTTAATGGAACATTACGCTATGGTTTGTCGGGGTGGGGTGGAGGTGGGAAGGAATCCAAACGGTTTAGTTGGTAAAAGTTGTAACAAGTCTATCATCCTTTAATGCCTGTGTGTGTGTGTGGTATATCCACTTGTACTTGTATGATATACAACCCAGTACATAAACACAATCTCCCTCTCTCTCTCTGTGTACCCCGAGTGGGATATAAGACAGTTATATTACTTTGCCAGCCCTATGTACAAGAGCTACATTGTTGGCAGTTATTCTGGGTTAGTGCTTACCAGGGATGATAACACAGATATAACCCCTTTGTCATGGAGGTCTATCCTGCTTTAGTCTGTAGACATAAACCCACTCACGCTTCATCCACAACCTCCTCTATCCACAGTCTGACCTCATATAGATCCACAATATCTTATCTAAGACCTCCTTGTGAGAATGGGTAAATGGAAATATTGTTTAATTTTTCTGAATTTAAGAATTTATTTTTCAATTTAATTTAAAATTTTAATGTTAGATTAAATTAAAATTTTAATTTTAGATTAAATTACAAAATTTAATTTTAGATTTAATTTAAATTTCATTTGAATGAAAACAATGGTAATGCAACAGATTACTTATGTCATACTGTATATGCATTGCAGCACTCGTGTACCAAACGATCGACGCGTCTGAATGGAAGATTCCTGCTGCGACATTGAGCAACAAATCACTCGCTGTAGCAAATCCACAGAGTCTTCTGAGAGCTCAATACCTTGTCTCTTCCTTGCCTAATATTAATATAATATTCCGTGATCGGAGATACAGTGACTTTGATGGAGAGGCAGCAGTGTATGGTTCAAGTCTCTGTCTTCACGTAAAAGCATGACAAAGATTAATTTCTTGACTACTGGTGGGTGTGTGTGTGCGTGGGTAATGACGATTGTCGACAAGTGATTTTACGATTTTAAGGGCAAGTTCCGTTATGGTGTTGATTGATTGTGTTAGTTTTGAAATCTGATGGCAAAACTTTCAATTTTAAAATTTACAATACGCGTGGCTTTGACAGGTTTATATCTGATTTTAAGAATATTCAATTTTCGTGGTAATTTTCAATTTCCTTTTTACAAAATGGATTGTACATTTGGAATTCAGATTGTAGTTTTTCATCAGTATCAATACGAATGAAAAATTTATAGGTAAATGTATATTGACATAAAGGTAGACACTTTTATCTTTATATTTTCACATATTAAACATATCTCATTCTGTGTGATTCATCTGGCTTAAACTTGTTTACCAGGCCTGAGACTGAGGAATCGTTCATCAATGAAAATTAATAGTCTAGGCCAAAATAGAATTTAAAGTAAGACAGATACGTTTAAAAAATTGGGGGGAAAGTAGGAAACTCAACAAATTTGCCAGGAAAAAAACAAACTATTAACCTTTTTCATTGGCTGTTTGAGCAGACTAGTTTTAGCAGACCTTTCTCCCATAAATACAAGGAATAAAAAGAACTTTTTTTATGGTAGACCAATTGATTTTTTGTTGTTGTAAAATTTGACATGGAAGAGAGATAGACATTATGGAAAGCACATGCTTTGATGTTACCATATCTTTAATGGGTTATTCACAATCATGGTGGGTTATTCACAATCATGGTGGGTTATTCACAATCATGGTGGGTTATTCACAATCATGGTATCTCCTGTAGCCACATTCAGGAATAAGATTGAGGTTACTTTAGTACTATATTGATTGTTTGACTTGTTGCACTCACAAGTAAATTGTATATTGTAACATCTGTTAGTCAACTGATGTAGCACTTTTATACATAAATGATATTTGATTTGATGACTGATATTGTTTCCGTCATCAGCACCATATCGGGTATCGGGTTCTCAGTTCTCATATCCACTATGAAACTAGTGCTGTCATTACAGTGTAGTGCTCGAACACCATGTATTAGAGACCTCTACAAGAGTGCTTATGGTCTGGCAGTAAATATAAGAGCCTTGATAAACGATACCCTCGTATGTCTAACGATTGTTCTCAAATTTCGTTAGCATATACCTTGAACATAGTAAATACATATTCACCTGTTGGCATGGAATATTAATACTATAGCATCACCTGTCGGGATATAGATAGAATATTATAACTATATGGTCACTTGTTGGGATACACTATTGTATTCACTTTAACCATATGGGACACATCAAATTTAAACTCGTATTTAGAAAGTCGTAAGCCAAATTTTCTTGCAACAGCGAGCAGGATGAATGAAATAACCTGTATCGCTCGGTTAACAGTAGATCTACTCCAGCATAGAAAGCAGGTTTTTAGGTTAGGTGTGAAGTATACTCAGTAACCTTTCCATTGTGTCCACGAATACACTCAAAGCTAGCCATGTTCAAACACAGCGTAGGTACCTTCACACGTTACGAAACCAACGAAACCACGCAGACAAATAAAAGCTTAATACGGCCCAATTATGAGATTAATTAACCCAGGCAGTTTATCTCCTCCTCGACTGAATTAATCAGCGAGATTAATGAGTCGGTGTTGACAGTTGGGCCCCGGTTCCTAATGCAGTATCAACATTGCGGTCCTGACCAGGGTGTATAGGTTAACGTAGATTGTTCCATGGCCAGTATTGACAGTGAGTGAACAATGCATACCCTACTCAACGAATTATATGCCGTGGGTGTATAAAATTGATGCTAGGGGCAATTTTTAAAGTACGAAAAAAGAAAAAGAAAATATTATTTTTTATTTTTATGGTTTTCTTATACATATGAAAAGAAAACACACAAATAAGCTGTACTGAAAATATGAGAAGAAACTAGTGCACTCATCATTGCCAGAAAATTGTACGAAAAGTAAAAAATAAATAAATAGAATTCGGAAAAATATGAAGAAAAAAGCGCAAATACAGTATGGGATTTTTTTTCTTTCTATTTAAATTAGTTAAAGGGTGCGTGTATCAAAGTGGGACGTATAATACGCTGAATACGGTATGTGTGTGTGCGTGTGTGTGTGTGCTCTCACGGCAGACAGTAATCTGAATATCATCAAATTGTCAGCTGTTGGGAAAGTTTCCTGTCCTGTGTGTGTACTGTGGTAGCGAGATGAAGGATATTTTATGATAGCTTTCCTGTTTAGTAGGTGCCTGGCAATAGATAGCAATTTAGATTAAAAACATTTCTATTCTTGATAATAATGATGATAATAATAATAATAATAATAATGATATATTATAATAATAAATCTTATTATTTATTATTATTATTATTATTATTATTATTATTATTAAAATAATGTAAATTAGCAATTAAGTGTCAGATCCACCATCTAAATCATACTCAAAATACTAAATCATAAAATGTTAACGTCATTAAACTTTAGCATCCGGTGGATTATTGTCATATTAGCATCATAAAATGTTAACGAGCTTGTCCATAATTATGCCTACATCTACAAAATACTCTTTATAAGATATCAGTGAATTAAATGTTAACATTTATTACCGTATTTGCAGTATACTCATGTTTTCAGATTTTCCTTCCTTGTGGCATTTTTACACATGTTCTTTTTATAGTTTTCCCATTTAGTTATTTTTATCATCAGCAATTCCATATTTATAACTCGCTATCAGAACACATTGCTTTCGTGGAATTAGTTGTGTCGATCAACAAATATTCCGTCTTCTTCGTAATGTTCAGCCTTCGTTTTCTTCTGTTTCCATGGCAATTAAGATTCCCCGGTTACGGATTTTACTGATCTCTGTTGTCAGAGACGACAGGATTCTGACTGCACCTATTAAAACACAGCAGGTAATTTTTCCAAGGCTGCAGTTACGAAGTGCAACTCATTACGAGAGATGGTTCTCTCGGCCAGACAACATTATACACGCCACTCTCCATGCACTGGAACAGAGAAAAGCTTCAACGCTAATGAAGTGTTAATTGCGGTGCAGAAACAATTACCTATTTGTGTCTGGGTAATTAATTTATAAAAACAGCGGCGGTCGATTGTGCTGGACTTTTTTTTCCTTTTTGCACATTCCGTGTTTTTCTTGAGGTAGACAACTTACACGTGTCACTTTTCTTAACTACGCTAATGAAGTGTTAATTGCTGTGTGGTGGCAGTCTAATTAGGTTTTTTTTTAATGGCGGTCGATTGCACTGGGTGGTTTGCTTTGGTTTTATTTTTTGTGTGATATTTTTACACAAAGTGAAGTTTTTGTTGTGGTTTCTAGGTTTCTCATACATACATACATACATACAGACAAACAGACAGACAGACAGACAGACAGACAGGGATATAAACAAGCAGGCTGACAGATACAGAAAGAAAAGTATTTTGACTTTAAATGGCCTGTGGTCCTATACTCAATAAAATGAATTAACCCTCTCCCTGTTGAATTAGTCACAAGCACAGCTCTTAAGGCATCTCCTTTCGTCGCCTATGGGTGAAATATTCCGGCTGCGATGTAAAAGCAATAATTCAGTCAGTTAAGGCATCTCTGGTTGCCTGCAGCAGGGAGAGAGTTAAATTAACACTTTCCCTGCTAGGTTACATACATACACCGCTGTTTAGGGCATCTCCATTTGCCTGCAGCATGGCGAGGGTTAAAGGTCTGCAGATATTTAGTAGGAAAGCTTTCTACCAAATTTTGGTTTTCGGAATCTAGTGCCATTCTCCGTTTATTGGCATAAATGTTTGCGGGAGTGACATTTCTGACGCAATATTGATAGGATGCATTGTCTGTATAGTAGCAATACAGTTATTACCCTTGATCTGTCAGTACCAGCTGGTGCTCGCAGGTTTACTGCAACATTCAGCACTACAGATGTTGCGGGTTTCCTCCTTCCCTAAACTGACAAGTCGTGTGATATTAGTGAAAGATTATAGAAAACGACTACAAAAAAAAAGAGCATCTGGTAAAAGTTTTACTACCTTTTTTCTTAGAAGTTCATGGCACCCTTTTAAGTTTCTTGAAGCTCTTGTATTTACCAAGAGAACATAGTGCTCCCGTATCTATAGATCTGATGTCTGCAAGCATGCTATATATGCTGGATTAGGCACAACATTCTTTATGGCATATCCGGTTGCCGGCAGCAGGGAGAAGGTTAAATAGTGGATACGAGAACTTTGCGAAATGATACCCCGATTTCCACACGTCATTCTCACACTAGATATTGCCTGCATAGAAGAAAACAAATTACCAATTTAAGTGCTATTTTCCCACATGACTGAAATACCAAACTAACAATAATGTACAATTTTAGATTTAATGTTCGATAGATTGGTGTCAACACAGGAAAACATTTACAATTAGTTGCCCCGAATGTGCAATGTTCAATCACGCGTAGTGTTGGTATTCTGTCTGACGTAATCGCGAACAGCTGTGTTTTTAAGAGGGTTATTGAGGCGTGATTGTTGCCGGTACTCACTCCAATTAACCGTAGGTAGGTTAGATCTAGCAGGCCTGACAGTTTTCCGCTGGATCCTCGGAAATCTGCAGATCTATTTGTGGCTTTGAGCCTAGCCTACAGTCACCAGACCCTGAACTTGTCTTCCGCTGAAATCATAATTGTCTGTTTCCATGCCTGGTATAGGTAGGTCACTACTTTAGGTTTTATTTCAGATTGCTATCCTTATATTAATGACACTGTCAAGAGCGCGATATAATGGAAGTTATCATTAAGATACTTGTGAGAAATAACAGACATTTTTTCTTTTGTTGTAAATGTCGGGTTCTTAGTTCAACTTCAGTCTACATAGTGTAGATCGAGTTGATTTTGTGATCTTTTGACCCAAAGGACTCGTTAACTTTAGGCTATCTTATCTGATGTCTGTCGATGTCATATATAAACAAAAGAACCTTTGAAATTATTGTCTAACGAACATAAAAGTTCTCGACAATGGTTGCTGTATATGAATTCTAAACTTCATTGGAGTTATAGTAATCTTGTATCCATTATACTGTGATTGTTTGCTCATAAATAGTCCACAATAGCTCGTAACAACTTTTGAAAAAGGCATGACATCTCTTTTGCAAATTTACGTTTACTTTGTTTAGAAGATGACATTTTGTTATCTCCCTTTGAACTGTCTTGTACTTTCCCAGTGGGTACATCACGACATACGATGTGGAATTGACATTAAAACAGCATCAGCGACATCGTGATGTAAAACCAACATATTTTCGACATCATATGATGCAATGTGCTGATTGGGTAAGAAATTGTTCAAGACAACTTTAGTATATTTTGACTTACTTGCTCAACCAAATGACATGTCTATTTTTCCCGTTAAACTTTCTTACACTAAGTAATCATTCACTGATAAAACTTAATAGACTATTATAGTTCACGACAACTTTAGAGCAAATTTCAGCATACTTGATCTACAAAATGACTCGACTTTTTTTTTCTGTTGAACTTTTGGACTGCACTTTTAGACTGTTTATTTATTTACAGAATGTAGATTAGGATGTTTCAGAACCCTGGGTGTAACTTAGTGCAAGTCACTCAGGATATAGTCATTTTCTATCTTATAGTCCTATCCAGAAATTAAAGTATAGAATGATCTCCCCTTGAAATATTATCTCCCTTTCATCACTCTCTTTTCACGTAAGTCACAAAGATAACTTCCGGAGATGGTTTTTGCCTTGGTAACGCACGCTGCTTATGATAACGTGAGCGTGATAACAAGAAACGGAGGCATTACTAAACTGTCTGTTAACATAATACAGGTGTAAAAAAAAATGTGCTTATAGAACAGTGATCCTGCACATATATACAACCAACTCTGACTATATGAAGTGATGAATCTCGGAAGCTGGCGTAAATA
>JAULBP010043696.1:0-13279 GCA_032355345.1 Lepetodrilus pustulosus
TAACTGTAGTGCCACTCTACAGACAGTGCATCCTATCAATATCGCGTCAGAAATGTAACTTCTGCGAAATTGAAGCCTGGCCCCCGTGGGGCGGGATTTGAACTCGTTACCCTTTGCTCCGAAGTCCAACGTTCTACCACTGCGCTACATCCCGTCCTTATGATCTAGGTAATGGCTACTGTATCACCATATATTGTAATACACTGTACACGTATTTGTAGGTTCTTCATCCCTATATTTAATACCATCATGCCTGATTATTGGAGAGCTGGAATGTCCATGCAATATGTGTGCACTATAAATCTGTATAATAATCATAATACTAATAAATCGTCTTAATACTATAGATATCTAAAAAATAATAACATACATTAACTAATAATTTCTGAAGATGTAGGTTCAGAATGCTTAGTGATGGCATCAATATATAGATTTTTCGAGAGAAATACATTTCCATTTTATTTAATCTCTAGGTGTCATTTAACTATCTCATTGCAAAAAAACAATAAAATGTCCCCTACATAAAGGAGGTGGCCAACAATGTAGCAAGCAAGATTACCAGTACTTAAAAAAATAATGATAATCCCTGGACAACATCCAATATTTGTATTGATCATCGTGCCATTAAGTTTTGTCCTATAGTGTCAATCCAGTATAGATTCTATGGATGTAAATTTTGGGGGTTATATGGTCGGTCAAAAGTTAGGAATATATTTTGAAATATTTATTAAATTGATTAGTGATAATGTTTCTATTCTGAGATGAAATGATTACTTTCTATTAAACACAAAACATACTCTGAATGTATATATCAATGGTATTTTATTGAATCCTTGCTGTAGCCATTACTCTACTTTAGCAGTGGCAATTATGCTAAGCTAAAATTGCAAACATAATTTACAAATACATAATAAATTATTCATGCACAACTTATAGTACAGATTTAATCAATAACATTTTGATATTTCATGTAAGTCTAGCATATATATATATATGTATATAGATATGTACATCTTTCAAACCAATTAGCAGCATTGTGCCCCAAAGTGTATAATCTAATTGATTACAAATATCACTCAAAATCCATTCCTATTTTCTAGCTGTCATTATTGTTTTGACATTTCTACCAATGGGGTAATTTCACAAGTGTTATGCCAAATCAGTTTGCAGTGATTGGTTAATAACTTACCATATTTCAGCAATTGTAGGAAATAGTTTTAGGTTAAGTCATCGTCAATGACATTGGATGCCATTCTCACACACGCCTCCCTTACCCCAACCCACCCCTACCATTAATTTTCAGTTTCCTTTACAATAATAAAAAATTAAACAATTGTTAAAAAAAACCATGTATTATATGGCTCTAACCTCTTCAACTTGGAATAAATATATTAGATTCCAAGTTGGATTATGAATCAAAGGCAAGACTGTAAGTTAATACAATTAATGGGAACAAGAAACCCACTGTACTACTATTTGGACCATTCTCCATATAGCCATAGATAATCTATGATATAGCCAAAAGAAGACTGCGATAGTTGTGAGAGAACACTATGGATAAATATCAATCATCACTGGTCACGAGGGTGGCCAACAATGTAGCAATCAAGACTACCAGTACTTAGAGACATAACGATAATCGCTGGACAACATCCAATATTTGTATTGATCATCATGCCATTAAGTTTTGTCCGTGGCAAATGCATGAAAGAACCTTCCAGTAATGTTACGTGACAATTCATGAAAGAGAGCTTTGTCACCAACAGATGGATAACACTAGGGGTAACAATCAGTTAACCTTCTTTAACCTGTGGGCAACCCAAGATGCAATACTTGCTGTTGGGCGAAGGTTAGTGATGCAACCGTTGTTACATCATTAAACGACAGACAGTGGCGAGGGTCAACTAATGTGACAACAACACAGACACACATCCTACATCCTGCAACCACATTCATACTGATCATATCTGGATTTAATAGGGTTCACAGGGTATTTCAGACACAGGTCGTGTCAGTGAAATTGCAAAACGTTGATCACCTATTTCGACGACATCCTGCCCTAAAGCATCAGCTACGATAAAACATCAGTGAATACATTGGAACTGGAAGTATGCTCTAGAAGACTTAAGATATGTGGAAGATGGCAAGCTAGCTTGAAGCTTGATCTAAGATGGCCACGGGAATTACATTTTCGTGCTTGCAAACATCAAGATGGCACCGAGATCTAATCGAGACACAGGAAATGATGATTAATAGATAACAATGCTCTCTATTGTTTGTACAAGTGGCATTAGGTATGAGGGAAGCTATTGTTAATGATATGAATTGCTGAATACATTACTCTTAAATACATACGAGCTGATGGTGTCAAGAATTTATTATTCCCACTGTGCCATGTCTGTAGAACACAATGGTACCAAATAACATGTTCATTAAGCACAATGGTACCAGATACCATGTCCATATAGCACAATGGTACCAGATAACATGTCCATAGAGCACAATGGTACCAGATACCATATTCATAGAGCAAAATAATACCAGATTCCATGTATATAGAACCAAATGATTTGAGAAACCATGTCTATCAAACCCAATGGTTCTAGATACCATGTCTATCAAACCCAATGGTACCAGATACCATGTCTATCAAACCCAATGGTACCAGATACCATGTCTATCAAACCCAATGGTTCTAGATACCATGTCTATCAAACCCAATGTTTCTAGATACCATGTCTATCAAACCCGAGATGCCATGTTTTTAGAAGCTATTGGTTCCAGATACCATGTTTAGAGAAACTGATGGTTAATTACCACATCAAAAGGATAGAATCCAATGGTTCTAGATACGGTGAATTCCTGAATATTCCTACGATTGCAGACACTCACTAGGCAACAAACGCACACACACACACACACACACCTGCTTTATAGTAATGACAGTTAGTATGATGAGGTTTGACAGGATGTATTAATTTCTTCCAAGAGGTGAGAGAACACAGGCAGCAGAGCATTCAGCGCAGTGACACACATCGGCAAATCTTGGTAGCAGCCAGTTGCCACAGAGATTCAGATCATTATCAAATCCAGGTATATAGCACAAACATACAAATCTTGAAATCTCCAGTGAAACTACAGCATGTATGTTTATTCAAATTTTTCACACACAATCTTACAAAGCTTTTTCATCATCACTGGATTTATCTTATCACACACGCTTTTCTGGAGAAAGGTTCTGACGACCCGTCCCACCAGAGTTATCTTGTCATTGCAAAATATGGCTGAGATTACGCTACCAATAGGTACAAAATTGAAATAAAAGACTGCAAGTTCGAGAGTTTTAATGTTCATGTTGGATTTTTAATGTTAATAATTTAATATGAAATATTTCCAGACAACCATTCAAAAGATACCCTGCACATATTCCTTTGGAACCCGAGTATGTACATGTGTATAAAACATCCGATCTATTTATAGCCACAACAATATGGCAGTCCGCATAGGGACGAGAAGACAACAGCAACTTCATACAAAGCAACTAGACCTGATGGAAATAAAATATCCCCCGTTTATGTACAGTCGTGTAATAAAATGGAATAAAACACAATGCACCAATTATGTCATATACCTAAAGCTGGGATATGTTGTTGTAAGGTCCATAAATATGTAACACTTCTACACTGAAGTACAGAATGATTCAATACTTATCAATGTGAATATGCCAGAGAAAATGATAGACACAGATATATAATGTATTAACGTCACATAACAATGTTTGAGAATTCAAATATCTGCACTCATATTGAATTTGAAAATATTCAAATAAATCAACCAATGTCTGGAGAAATTCTTTATCAGATTTAGCTGTTGTTATTTCACATTTTATCCACAATTTCTCCAGTCATCCACATATATAATGCGGACTTTGTTTTATATTTGTTATTTCCACTGACATTTTAGGGGTGTGTCTTATTGTAATGATTGATGGTCACATTCTGTTACATTATTGCAAAGTAATGCCATTGGTTGAATACTTTGGAGTGATACACGTTTACTTTGTGTGAGACCAGACAGACTGTCTGACTGTCTGATAAATATCTTACCGCCCGAGTCTAGCCATAATTTAAATGCTTCAGTATCAAAATGTATGATCTTAAATCCAACTAAATAATTAATTGATTAAGGAATTTAAGATCACAAACTCTGATAACTCAGCATATACTAAAAAAACCACAAGATGGATATCTAATTACTAATAGTTAATGAACATGCTAATGTATAGAGAGTAAATGACTGAATGCTCTTTCATTTTTAATAAATTAAAAGAGAAAATAAATCTATGAATTAAAACATACTAGTAGTCGGCGAGAATTGTAAAGGTTTACAATCTGTACCAATATTCTGAGATACACATGGAATGCCTATGGATGTGCCCGGATGTACGATGGATTGGGGAAGGGCAAGGACACTCGGGGGGTGGGGTGAAATTAGGAGTGGGGTAGGGCTGTAAATGTGTCACCACTACTAGAAAAGGGGCATATCAGTAATACTCTCAATACAGTATCTCACAAGCAAACGTAACAAGAAGGTAAAGCAGACTTTATACATATGCACATGAAAGCAACATGATGATGTTCATCATTGAACAAGGCATGCATTTCAATATATATTACACGCACACACATACACACACATAGATTCATCTGAATCCTAGTCACATTGTGCGCGCACGCACACACATACACACACACACACATACACACACACATACACACACACGCACTGGCATACTCACATAATTACACACTCGCGCCTGACACAACATGGGAGTACAATCTATGTGCAAACTGCATAGTCATCAACACACTACAGGGCATGGACAGATAGGATTAACAAGTTGTATTTCTGGAGATCACATCTACACAAGAATGAACGCACTGAAGGGTTAAATATAAATACGTGCCTCGCCATAGGCTTGTGATATGTTGTAGTGCATAATACTAAACCGGATCTTAAAGGAAGGAATAACTAACACAAATATAATATTTTTATCATGCAATTCATTAAGATGAGAACAAACAAAAAGGTCTACAAAAACTGGATGATGTTTTCTGATCTGTATTATGAACAAGTTGTGCATATGAAGCATACTAGTAGATGAAAGTCAAATAACAAATGATGTGTAACTTTTGATGCAGGCATTTCTTCCAAAGCTATATCAATATGACAACAATGCGTTTATGTTGATAATTCAGACTTTTCTATTAATTAGCAGACAATATTGCATATCTTAGTGATATGTTATAACATGAAGATACAGTAAACACCAACATGGCAATAATAAACAAACTTAACAAATAGTTAATCACATTTGGAATAACAAATTGACCAGTATCTATCCAGTAAAATGTGACCTCATTAGTTTACGAGATCAGGACAGGACCAAGTCCACGGCAGGACAAACCAAAGCAACAGGACATCGCGAGGACTGCACCGATTCTAAGAGGGAAAATGTGCTTGTGAAGTGAGACACGAGATACATGTCTAAAGTGAGATGGTCTAAAACAAGATGGTCTACAGTGAGGTTTTCTAAAGTGAGACCATTCTTAAGTGAGATTCTCTAAAATGAATTCATTTCCCAAGTGAGATTTTTATAAATTGAGGCAATTTCTCTTGGAAATTTTCAAATGTTCAAAAGTGAGATACTTGTCTAACTGAGACAGTTTCCTAAGAGGTTTTTAAAAGTGAGATTTTTCTGAAGCGAGAATTTCTTTTGGGAAGTTTGATTTTCAAAAGTGAGGGTCTAAGATTTTTTAAGTGAGATTGTCTCCCAAGATATTTCTAAATTGAGACATTTTCTTTTGGGAAGTCAGATATTTCGAAAGTGAAATATTTTCTGGATGCAAGTCAACGTAGACTGCTTGGAGAGGAAAGGAGAGAAATATGTGTGAAAATATGTGAGATGTGCTGATGAGACATGCTGAGACGTGCTGATGAGAAGCAGCTGCAGTGGTATCACTGATATCCCTCGAAGACAACAACACTCGACCGAGACTGAGGCCGTTGGGTGCTTCGGGAACAAAACAAGACTATGGTCTAATATCTAGCCACAACCTTAGCTTTCAGGTCTGGAGAACATCCCCACACAAGTCTTGTACCCCACGGAGTCGTTCATGCAAACATTTGACCGCCCGCCCGCCCGCGCGACATACACGCTCCAGTCATGTGACCTGTCAGTCATGTCCGACGATCTGACACGGGCTTGGCGTGAGATTCGTGTCACAATTCAGTACCTAATCAATACTGTCATTATTCTTGAACTTTGAGTTGTTCCAGTTGTTCTTGGACTTGGGGTATTTCCTGTTTCTTCAATTTTTCGTTTCGTAACCGGTTGGCGACTGCGGCCACCAGCGCGGCGCCCTTTCCACTTCCGTCATGTGACAGCATCAGCTTGAACTGAAACAATAACACAGAACTTTGACCATCGGAACATTAAGAAGCAAGTGAAGTCAGACCCAATTATACTGGCTTCTCAACAAATCCAGACTACTCTGAACCTTTAAAATACTTCCTAAAAATTAAAATCCAACTTAAATATCCTGCAAAGATGCCAGAGCTTCCAGTTCCAATTAGACAAAGGTAGACAACTCACTCTGATATCGGGAGACAGTTGCTGTATCTTCTCCATCATGAGGTCGTGGAAGTGCGGGTGGAAGCGGTAGAGCGACCCATCCACAGCCACTGTCACTTCCGGCCTCTTCATCTTGTTTAGCAGACACGCGATGCCTGCAACACCATGGCAACAGACATTGTACTACATGATACATAATGGTTGCTATGGTTACTTTTTAAATTTTTTGTTATCAAGTGTAATGGTACCTTAAGAATATTTAGATAACTAAATTAAAATTATTATTAATTACTATAATATTAAATAATTTTTTATTTTTATATTTTAAGTATTATATTTAATTAAATTGGAGTTTAAAACCTCTTTCAAGATTATTTCATCGAGGTAGGAAACAATATTACACAGACCAGTCACTGGAGTTACATTTTGAGTATGATTTCAGGTTACACTGACCTGCTGATGCCAGGTAGGCCGCCCTGGTGGACACGGCCGAACACACATACTGGGCAATACGGCAGTCTTCTTCATGGAATTCTTCAATGTTCAACTCGTCAAATACTTGCTTCGTGTTCTTGAAGCCCTCGTCAACATCACTGGAACAATAACTGAGAATAATGAGGCCTTCATTGGCGTGATGATCTAGTCAGTCTTGACATGTGCATGATCAAACAGTCAGTGCTTATTAGGCAGGGATCGAAATTAACTGTAAAACTTACTAGTCCAAATAGTGATACAAATAACAAAAGACATGAATTTCTACTAGTCCTTAGGATACCTTTAGCATTTGGAGAAATGGCCCGGGCTAGCGGACTAGTGTTAATTTCGATCGCTGCATAGGTATAATGATCAAACAGTCAAGTGCTTCATAAGTATAATGATCAAACAGTCATGTATAATGATCAAACAGTGCTTCATAGATATAATGATCAGTTAGATTTTCATAGGTATAATGATCAAACAGATGGTTCTTCATAGGTATAATGATCAAGCAAGTGAAATACTTCATAGGCATAATGATCAGTCAGTATTCATAGGTATAATGATCAAACAGTCAGCCATCATCAAAGGCTAGGTATGATCAATGAGGTATGATGAAAACATTAAGAAATTCTAGACAAAATGTTGCATTATTAGTCTCCATATTGGAAGAAAACTATTCAGTCAGATTTATCAACATGTTAGAAATACTGACCTCTCAATTTCTGACACGTATTTCGTGTAGAAGCGACCTCTCGTGGACATCTCTTCTGACCCTTGACCTTTGAATAATAAACCATTCTTTCTGAGTTTCTCCAGGACGAGGCGGACAATTTCTCCCATGTACATCCCTGAGATCATCTTCTCGTAGCTGGAAGGAGATTTTGAAGCTGTGATGATGATGGTAAACTGTGATGATGATGGTAAGCTGTGATGATGATGGTAAACATGGGGGACAGATCCCAAGCCAACAGTCAAACAGCAGCAGTTTTATTTGTTCGCTGTCACTGTTAATGTTACAATTTTGTGTACAAAATACGTGTATTTGCAAATTAATGTGAAGCTAGCTCATATAGGAATCAACAAATTTACCATAACAATCTTAAAGATATATTAGTAGACAAGCAATAGCACCACCCAACTCTGGCAACACTTGGATTAGATCCTCAAATTACAATCATTTTTTTACTATTTACAACACATTCTAGGGGTCATTTGCTTAAAGAAAGGGAGAATCCTCGGAGGTGCTATACATACATGTGCTGTCCAGCGTTGATGGAATGCTTGTCCACGTGTCGGTCGTAGTCCGTCATCAGGAACTCCAGGGCTCCATCGTCGCCGAATGCGCCCCACTCTGTGTTGACGATCACCTCTCTGGGCTCGTCGAAGTCGCTGTCCCACAGGCCACAGTTCTCCAGCTTCTCTATGTAGCAGGCATTGGTGCCGGTACCTAGCAACAGGAACTACCATTTGATTGGCCAATTCAAACGAGAAGACATAAAGGGAAGCAAAAATACAAAATTCCAATTTTACGTTTCAAAATCAGTAGGGGTGTTTGATCCAATTCCTTAATAATTTATTTCAACAGTTCATAAGTGATACAATGAGTTTTGTTTAATGTTGTAGAGGGAATCTTTTATCCATAAGCGATGATACATTTTACAAATTTTATGGCAACATGAAGTGAAAAATCTTGTGAAATTCTGTGAACGAGTGCCAAATTTAGTTATGTATTGAATGAACAATATTTTGTTGGTAATTTTGAAGTACCATTTGTAAATGAATGTCCACAATGCATCATGAACATACAAACAGGTTTCAGATACAAATGGTACAAAGTACAGGAAACTATTCATGATCTAGGACACAATTCAGCATTAAAATAAATATTTAACACCTTAAATATATTCATCATCCAATGAGATATTGTTTTACTTCACAGGAGGAATTGGACATTTAATGAAAATATTTATTCATTCATGCCCAATACCTCACAATTCAATTCATTCATCAAATTCTACTCTGTCTCTGAGCCGGGAATTCCTATCCAGCATTGTTTACAATAGCATCACAAATGCATCGAAATTTTAAATAGAAATTCAATAAAACATGGATAAATTAGAGATATACATGGATTGAATGACACATGTGCAAGAGAGGTCTGCAACAGCTGTAGAACCTCCGGCCCACGTCAAGCTTCGTATCATCTCCGTATTTCAGCCAGGTAAGCGGAAAGCTTTCAATTCGCAGATGGTGTCATATTGATTGTGGAAAAGCAGGGTTAGATCAATAATGTCATGTAGGTGTAAGCTCGGTAATGTATACGTACATCTGGGTCATGTATGTTGATGTTTGCATCAAAATATCAACAATCGATGGGACTACGTGTGTGTGTGTTTGTGTGTGTGTGTGTGTGTGTGTGTGTGTGTGCGCGCATGTGTATGTGTGTGTGTGTACACGTGTGTGTGTGTGTATGTGAACACAAGTCATGGCTGCCACATATGAATCACATCCTCTAACCCACAGTGGTTTCCTCTATTTTGTACGCTACAATCCTTATGAATTTTAGTCAGAGACAACAGCATTTCCATCAAATTCCCTAGGAGCAAACATTTGAGTAATAAAATTATGTGTTTCTATTTTTAGTAATACAGTCATAGTGAGCATCAGCTTAGAGAAACAAGAATTCCAAACAATTTGTGTATCTTGCGCGATAAAGTGAAAATGATGTGGCAAAGACAAGTCATCAATGTTTAAAGTTAATAACAAAATTTCTGATTGCGAAAAACAGTTCAGATCACATGTACGAATGAGTTATATTGTTTATTACTGCAGCTAGAATCTTTCACCCATACATGACGGTTCATATACACAAACACATTTATAGCCTAAATGTTAAAGAGGATCTATTATGGAGGACAGTGTAATTTAGATTGTTTGTTGGTAGAGAACATTACAAGCCGATGAACCACGTTTCAGGTCTCCTAAACAAGACCACAGCCCGACAAACCTTAGCCTGGTCTGTGGGGTACAGCGTGGGTTATCAATGTATATTGTACGTACCTAGAATCAGGCCAACCTTAGCCTGGTTTGTGGGGTACAGCATGGGTTATCAATGGATATTGTACGTACCTAGAATCAGGCCAACATTAGCCTGGTCTGTGGGGTACAGCATGGGTTATCAATGTATATTGTACGTACCTAGGATCAGGCCAATGGCACACTGTCTATCGCTATGGGCACATGACATCAGGGCGCCAACAGTGTCGTTGATCACAGCCAAGCATTCCACCGTCAAATCCTGGAGTGGAACGTGAAACCGTAAACAAACATTCTTCGATCGACATCGATATTCGGGTTACAAAATCCTTGGTAGGGTTACAAAATCCTTGGTAGACCCTTGCAATGGGTAGCCATTTCTGAATGACCATAGCATTACCATTAACGGAATACAAAATCCTTTACATAACCTGTGAATGCTCCAAACAACATAGGTGATAATGCAGCTAACTGACATAGAAATAGAAATAAGTATGTGTTGAACAGAATGGACCAAAGGACATGATAACCTGATAATTGTTTTGTTGTGGCAAAAAAATGGAAGGTTACAACTGCAAATATAAAAGGACCAATAATCTAGAAAAACATAAGGACCGATATTATGGGGAAAACCCAAAATGTGTGGAAAGTAGAACTTACCCCTCTCCTTTTGATGGCTTCGTGTAGGAGTCGTACAATGTCCTCGCCCTCGACACCCTCGCACTTGAAGCCCTTGGTCCACGTGGTCAGGATGGCGTGGGCCAGTCCCACCTGTCGGCATGGAAACGAGAACGTGAAGCCCAGCGGCAGCCTCTTGTTCATCAACTCGTGGTCCTTCATGAACTTGAAGATGCACTCGGCTATGTGATCAAAGAGCTGCAACATGAGAGGTAGAGACAGTTATATGCAGAATGACACACTGTGACATAGTTTAATTAAAGATGTTTTGGCAATTTTGGAAAAAATATTTGCAACACACGAGAAAGAGAGACAGAGCTGATAGATGCACTCTGCAGCACAAATTTTGACAAAATACAAAGAAACAGAACTTATCTTGAGAATGCCAGTAACAACATTTCTTAGGAAACTATATAAAATTTGTTTAATTTTACTTGAGTAAGTGACTATAAACATTAACATCACCCAATTGCGATGATTAAAAGTGTAATTATTCACGTGTTTAAAAATGAAGAAGCATGAAAAACATGCTACAAATTATTTTGCTTGAATTCAGGTTTAGAGCTGCTTTGAAGATTATTTTACTCATATATGACTGTCAGTTTACAGCAGGAGATCAACCAACCTGCAACACCAATAGCACCGAGTGTTGTAGTAAACCTACAAGCACCAGCTAGTACTGTGACAGTCTGGACAGCAGCTCCTATCATGATTGCGTCATAGTCTCAGTGATTTATTGTTTTAAATTGCTGCGGGAATCTTTCACCCATACACGACGATGATTGCATCAGAAAGGCATCTGTCGCACGTCCACAGGACGGCTTGGAAACTGGCTAACACAATCTTCCAGTGCCCCTCATTACATACAAACGTAAGCTGGTCTCCCTACCTGTATCCCAGTGCCCAACATGATCTGCTGTGGAATCAGGTAGATCTTGCTCTCCATGTTGACCTCCTGACCTTTGAGGGAGATGAGGAGGACGCGGAAGTTGGTGCCGCCCAGATCCAGCGCCAGAAAGTCTCCCTGCTCTGTAACACGGACAATGATTCAAATTACACAGCGCCTAAAGAGTATACAGTAGTGACGCTTTCTCAAAATCATTAAAGTTATCTCTTCCATCCTAAGATTTTCATCATTACCAGTATGTAATTTGTTACTCATATCACAGGGATAGGACCACATATTATGTATTTGTATTATTACTTTTATTACTATTATTATTATTATATTGATAATTCTTCTTCTTGTTATTATTATCATGAACATTATTATTATTATTTATTTTATGTTTTATTTATTTACACAATGTAATAATATATAGCAGAGTTGCTACTAATATTGGTTAACAATGCCTTCTTATTTACTCAGAAAAGTTTAATTTTACCTGTTACCATTGGGAATAAAGACTAATGTCACAATTAATGTCACAATTAATGTCACAATTACTGTTGTAAAAAATACCCAAGGATGATGATAATTGTCCATAATATTTAAAACCAAATGAAAAAAATCTGAAAAGACTGAAATTCTTTAATTTAATAACATTAAAATGAAATGGAAAATATTATTCATTGTATTAATAATTAACATTCATAAAGGAAATTGAAAACTTATAATATAAAAAAAACCAAAACATTTAAACAAGATGGAAACATTCTGAACTTGTTTATTAACATCTAAAACGAAATAGAAAATCATATGCATTGTGTTAATTAACAATCACAGATGAAATAAAAATAATATCTAATTTTTAAATTAGCATTTAAACGAGAATTACAATATTATACGCTGTATTAATTAACATTCTAACTGCCAGAGGGGACAACAGGAATGCAGTTGTATTTAACCTAGCATGGAGATAGTTAATATATCATTACTGACCTGATCCATTGGGTACAGATCTGACATAGGTCTGAAACATCTTCACCATCGCCTCTGCATTCGTATCCTTTCCGAGCCCATCCTCAAAGTTCTTCAACATCAAATCCATCACGTGCACGTAGTCTTCATCTTTCAGGATCAATGGGCGAACGATGTTCTCTACCTGAAACAGAACAGAAGAACTTAACACACTAGTCGCCATTGTAAGAACTAAAATAAGTAGATTTATATAGCGCACATGTGTCCATGCATCAGGACTTTCTCGCAGGGAGGTTTTCATCAACAACAATTGTATATTTGTCACCCACTGTCATCATCATCTACAACTCATTGTCGCCTTCTTCGTATATTGTCATCATCGTCAGCAGTGGTAGTGCCCCCTCGATATAACACAGTCCGATACACAGCGGATTCGGATATAAGGTGGGGTCAGAAGTGGATCCCATTTTTATTTTCATTATTTCCCTGTAATATCATATAAGGCATGTACTATTAGGCTGGGGGTATATCATGGACCCCAACTTCAGCGTTATATCGAGGGGACACTGTAGTAGGGAAACTATGGCCAT
>JAULBP010043806.1:0-13278 GCA_032355345.1 Lepetodrilus pustulosus
GCATAACTCTAAAATGGGTACGACGAAATAACTACGATTGCTTCATATATCATGAATACATCAGACAAGATAATTATTAGTCAGGACTAATAATTATTATGAAATATGAAATTTATTATCAATATCAAGTGGTGGGGGACTTAGTATACCCGTAAATAACAACTTTTGGGTCTACAAATCAAATGTAAATAGTCTCAGACAGAAATTCGTTTAGCCATTAACGAGGCCAATCAACCGTGATAGTAAGTATGCTTTTAAATTTAAGCACGAATTAATTCCCTCCCAGTGTCAAATAATCTGTGGGAAACAGCAGGTCAATTTATATTTAGAATTAGATTATTTATTTTTAAGATTGTTGTCATTGCTGGAGCAGTGTTATATACTTTTCCTATATTTTTTTTCACATTTCTTTCTTGTTTCACTGTCACACTATGTAGACAATTATATACACATTGAAAAACAAATAGCTAATATTGACAAAGACTGACGGTCGTACCTTCATTTATTTTACTATTGTTGTCGTTATTATTATTATTGTTATCATTATTGCTAAATATTATTATTATTGTTATTCTTCTTCTTATTATTATTATTTTGATGTTGTTGTTATTATTATTATTATTATTTGCATGTATCTAAACATTGTATAGTTTCTTTTGGACGTCAGTATATATATGTTCCTTGATTTAATAAATCCATACATCGACAATTTGGATTCGCTCCTATAGAAAGATCAGCAAACGCAGTGCAGTGAGCTATGAGCTGTTACTAATATTCAAGATGGCGCTGAAAAGGGCAGTTCACGATAGTAAGTATTTGCAGATATATTGATACAATTCGTAGTGATGATATCGCTACCCATCCAGACAAGTGTCTTGTTCTACTATATACTAAATCCTGCAATACTGCAGAATACATTTCGTGAAACATGCAAGAAAAGCAACCTTGACAATAACCCAAATCAGATTGGCTCATAATAAATATCAGAATCTACATCAAAACATTAACATATTGACATTTTACTACGTAGTCAATCTAAACTGTCTATTTTGATATGAATTGTTGTGATTGAAATATTGTAAACTCCCAAAAACATAGTCTAAGATATGACAGTCTTGAAATAAGCATGTAAATGCTCAAACTATTTCATGTGACAGATTGGGTGTCATTTTCTGATTTTTGCTATCCATATATTTTTTATTCATCTTGATTGAGTATAATTATGCTTATATTGCCACTTTGTTAATTATAAGCACTACAATTGGTCTAGATTTTAGTTCTATTAGTTAAACAGCTGTCTGATGGGAGTGCGGAGTCTGATGTCGGAAAGAAATGGTAGTAAGAATGGGGAAATATGCAATGACACATATAACATTACTGTGGTTATTGTCCTCGTTGGTAATTTCCTGTTCGAATAATGCATTAAATTTGATAGCTTCAGTTGAATTCATGTTCACACATTGGAGTAGTCAACTGTCCATTCCACAGTTGAACTTGTTGAGAGAGAGAGAGATTCTTTATTTCCTCCAGACATGAAATCTGAAGATTGTATGCGCATTTCATGTATATTTCCTTTATATTTACAGAGGTGCTCAATGATGTCATCCTGTCAGTCAAGAAAACCGGATCCGACTGGAAAGTTCTGGTTGTTGATCAGCTGAGCATGCGGACGATATCGGCATGCCTCAATATGACAGAAATCATGTCAAATGGCATCACACGTAAGCCTTAGGAAACTGCATCTTCTGTGATACAAGTACATATGTCAGATACAAGAAATAGAACTGGATACTGTTTTGCAGCATAATCATAGCATTACGAGAATCAACTCGTATGCATTTATCAATGTGCATGAATCGAAATTAACTTTATAACTTACTACTAGCCCCAATAGACATGAATTTCTACTAGTCCTTAGGATACCTTTAGCATTGGGAGAAATGGCCTGGGCTAGCGGACTAGTGTTAATTTTGTTTGTTGATGTGTATTGATTGATTGTTCTGCATGGATGATCGTGAAAGTTGCCTTTCTGACACGATCATGATAGGATGCTGTCTGTACCGTGGCAATGCAGTTATCAGCCTGGATCTGATAATGTTAATTGCCTATTTTGAATGTTTCAGTGGTAGAGGATATCAACAAACGCAGGGAGCCATTGCCCAATCTGGAGGCTATTTATCTCATGACTCCGACAGAAAAGGTACGTAGTTTGTCCACATATTTCAGGGGTCTAGACTCTAGATTAACATTTACCCGATGTACAGGGGTAAGTTAATTTACACTGCAGGCAACCAATTTCTTATAGCCCCTTTGGTACATTTTCAACTTGCCCTGACTAGCCCTGCAGACAAGTAACTCAAAATATTAGTCTGGAGCCCTGTATTTCGTGTAGAACAAGCCATATCAAATACATGTAATTAAGTTTGTCATGTAAAAAGTGATGATTTTAATATATTTACATGCACCACACATTCTAGAGCTTGGGCCTGAGATTATGAAACTATTTTGAGTACGATTTCATGCTCAAGTTTTGTTCACTAATCCCCATGTATAATTTGAGCCCGAGCATGAAATCGTACTAAATAAGTTTCATAATCTCGGTACATGCAAGCAATTCTTTTATTATAAAATTATCATTTCATTTTGTGCTACTGATATCTGAATTCTGCTTGTAGATTTACATATGTATTGGTTTCAATTGTTTATTTACAGTCTGTAAGAGGCTTGATGCAAGATTTCCACAACTTGAATTCCACTCAGTATGCAGTAGCTCATGTTTTCTTCACAGAAGGTTTGTTATGATGATAGATAGATTTAATATTACAGTATTGTTTATATTCGCAATGGATGACTTATTCTATAAAGTTTCTATTTCACTCAAATTATTATTATTTTTAAGAATTAGTCTTGAAGAAAAGGTCATATTTAAACATGTTTATTATTGGCTTTTAATCTAAACATTTTTATAAATTATTATAAAGTTTAATCAAACCGATTAATATTGACTTGATATTCTTTCAATGTATTGGTTGCATGTCATTTTCAAAAGGGAAATGTGCAGGGCTTGTCCCTCTCCATGCTGAATTAGGCACAGACTACAGGGTATCCTTGCACGAAGCTCTCATATCCACTAAGAGACTGGTAGTGCTCTATTTGCCGATAACTAATAATGCTTAAGAGAGCGCTATGGTCTCTTCATGGATATGAGAGCTTTGTGATAGAATACCTTATTCTTTAGGGCATCTTGGGTTGTCTCCAATATGTAGAGGGTTAAAGGGAGATAACCCTGCAATGGTAAAGTGGCACTAATTTCAAAATTTCTGACATTGAAACAACAGATTGTATTTGTTTTGGACATGAGCGTTGAGCTAAGTGATCAATTAATTATTTTAATATCGAACACCAAGAACACAATGCTCGAGTTGCACCATTCAACACGCGAACACACTCCCCGATACAACAGGGTTGAGAAGAGTTGCAATGTCAGTGAACAGTCCAACTTACTAAAGGTGCACTCACATGGGTCGATCGCTTGTATGAGGAGTCTAGTTTGATTGGTCTAGTCTAATGCAATGTCAATTGTTGCAATCCATCGATTGAAATTGTGAATCGCATTGTATGTACGTTCACACGATGCGGTTACATGCATCATTATTTATAACCGATCCGACCCGTGTAAGTCCACCGTAAAGTTGATTGGTCAGTTTTTATCTTTATTTTAATATGGTTTTTTTTAATGCTATTGCACATGTGCATGGAGATCTTGACTCGACTCTAGAGCCCCGAATAAAAAAAGCCACAGAAGAATTATTGTAGGGCAGGGGATGGATGTATGTTAAAACTACAAATCCTTCCTCTTTCAGCATGCCCAGATGAGCTGTTCAATGAGCTTACCAAATCCAATGCAAGCAAGAGGATAAAAACCTTGAAAGAAATAAACATAGCTTTCCTTCCTTATGAATCCCAGGTATGTGGTAGGAAAACATGCAAACTTTTACCCATGAGACGAAATCCTTATCGATTCTTACAATGTTACAGAAATTAGTGAATATTTCTTTGTTAGTATCTAAGATGACGATACTGAAGTAATGTTTGTGTGCAGGTTTTCTCGTTGGACTCGCACGACACGTTCCAGTTCTACTACAACCCTCAGAGGACCAGCGGCCGAACCACCAACTTGGAGCGGTGCGCGGAGCAGATCGCCACGCTGTGCGCCACTCTGGGAGAATACCCCGCTGTACGCTTCAGGAGGTAATTGTCTCCCCATTGTGAAATACTCCTGCTGCGACGTAAAGCAAAAGTCAAGAATAAGAATGAGAGTTATCTGCCTTGGAATGGTGACTACAGATTCATTCCCCACTGCTGGATTACTCGGTTTGTAGAGTAGCTTTCCTTGCCTGAAGTAGCTAGGGAAGTTATCCCAGCAGTCTTGTGCACTTAACTCTATATTGTTGATAATAATGTTAGTGTGGGTGGTAGCACAATGGTAGAATATTGGACTGGAGTCGAAGGCCCTTGGTTTAAATCCTGTCCTGGGATTCCGGCATCAATTGTTACGAAAGTGACATTTCTGACACAATCGTGATTGGATGTGCTGTCTGTACCATGGCGATATACAGCTGTCACTCTTTGTCTGTCAGTACCAGCCGGTGCTTGCAGCTTTACTGCAATATTTAGCACTACGTATATGTTGCAGGTTTCCTCGTACCCAATATAATGAGCTGTGATATGAGTGAAAGTGGCTCTAAACCCCAATAAAAAAAATAATAATAAAAAATTAAAAACACAAAAACATAATACTGTACAATGGTAATCATGGCTCAACAGTAATAATTGTCTGCCTGTCCGGGACAGGTACGATTCACAGGCGGACAGATGATTTAGCCCAGATTAACAAGCCTTTTACCTACAGTTACATGTCCGAAAGGGCACAGGGACAGGTGCCTCAAAAAAGTTAATGTCGAGCCCTGGTAATGATTGTGAGACATTATTCGTATCACGTTTGTCTTTCCAGTGACTTTGACCGCAATGCTGAGTTTGCCCAGATGGTTCAGCAGAAGATCGACGGCTACAAGGCTGACGACATCACTATGGGAGAGGTGAGTAGAGAGGCTACACTGGTGCAGTGGTAGTTCGTCAGACTTCTGAGCCAGAGGTCTCGAGTTCGAGCCTGATCCAGGTTCCTGGTATCCGTGTTCACGGAAGTTAACTTTCTGGTCCCCGTTCTACAGAGTGGTCGTAGCGCTAGGAGGGTTGTAACACTTGTACGTGTATGTGACATTACAACTCCTGTAGCCTGATGTGATCGTGGGTGTATGTGCTGCCTGTACTGTTGCAGTGCAGTTGATCATCCTTGGTTCGTCAGTACCATTCAATTCTTGCAGATTTGCTGCAACACTCGGTGTTACAGGTCTTGCAGGTTCCTTCCTGCCATTGAAAACTGACAAACCACGATGTGAGCAAAATTATAAGAATTTGCTCTAAATCCAAATAAAAAAAATTGTCACGTATGGGTGCAAGACTCCCCATGTGACATGAAACAATAACTCATTAACACCCAATTTAAATGGAAATAAAATGAAAGAGAAAAAAACTAAGGGAATGTGAAAGTAATGTTGTTTTGTTTTGCAGGGCATTAACAAGGATCGGTCTGTGTTACTGATTCTGGACCGAGGCTTTGACCCCATTTCACCTTTGCTCCATGAGTTGACCTTCCAGGCCATGGCCTATGACCTCTTGCCAATAGAAAATGATGTATACAAGTAAGTGTGTAGGCGAAGCTAGAAATTAGATTGCACAATTAAATTAATATTAAATATCCGTGGCTTTATATGATGAAAAAAACAGCTTGTTTCATTTTGTCTTGAGTGACTTCTGATTAGGATTGTTGTTTTTGAACATAATATGTCACATGATAGATTTGATACAGGTCTTCTGTGGTTTGTTAAATTAAAAAGCATGCTTTCTCAATTTGTTACTAATGAAGTTGTTGTTGAGTGACTCGTCTGACTAGGATCGTATCAAAGTTAGGTCACCTGATTGAATTAATATTAGTTGAATTACATTGAATTAAGGCTGTAACTTTATAATATGGGAGAAAAAAGGGATGTTTATTTTTTTTCAATTTATCTTTTACTGGGACGTTGAGTGGCTTATGTGATTAGGACGGTTGTCAAGAGACTGGTCTGGTTAGAATGGTTGTCAGGCGATTGGTCTGATTAGGATGGTTGTCTGTCGAGGTATGAGAACACGAGTGGCAGCGACGTCCAGGAGAAGGAGGTTTTGCTGGACGATCACGACGACCTGTGGATAGAACTCCGACATCAGCACATCGCTGTAGTCTCGCAGTAAGTGCATCTTTATGACTTTACCTTCATGACTTTACGGAGAAGGAAACTTGCCTTTGAAACTACCACAGGGCGCATTGAAGAAAAACACTCAAGAATCTTTATTTTATGGTGGATAACAATTAACGTTAGCTCTGTAGAGCTATTATTCGAACAATTATCAAAATATAATTCAAAATGGCTGACCAGTGAGGCTCCTCGAGTAGTTGTAATTTTTTTTATATTTGTGCCATAATGTGGGTTATTATGACCCACAGGTATGAAATTCATTTTAATAGACTACCAGGGATGGGAATTAACACTAGCATGAGCCATTTTTCCCAATGCTAAAGGGCTAGTAGAAATTCATGTTTTTTTGTCAACATTTGTTATTTGTATCACTATTCGGGCTAGTAAGTTTTATAGGTAAGTTTCCATCGCTGGACTACAGTACAACTAGGCCCAGACTACAGTTCATCTAGGCCAAGACTAGAGTACAACTAGGCCCAGACTACAGTACAACTAGGCTCACACTACAGTACATCTAGGCCCAGAATACAGTACAACTAGGCTCAGACTACAGTACATCTAGGCCCAGAATACAGTACAACTAGGCTCAGACTACAGTACAACTAGGCCCAGACTACAGTACAACTAGGCCCAGACTACAGTACATCTAGGCCCAGAATACAGTACAACTAGGCTCAGACTACAGTACATCTAGGCCCAGACTACAGTACATCTAGGCCCAGACTACAGTACATCTAGGCCCAGAATACAGTACATCTAGGCCCAGACTACAGTAGAACTAGGCTCAGACTACAGTACATCTAGGCCCAGACTACAGTACAACTAGGCCCAGACTACAGTACATCTAGGCCCAGACTACAGTATAACTAGGCCCAGACTACAGTACATCTTGGCCCAGACTACAGTACAACTAGGCCCAGACTACAGTACAACTAGGCCACAGTACAACTAGGCCCAGACTACAGAACAACTCCGACCTGAACTTGCCACTAGACCTAGAAGCTTACTCCAGGCTCTGCTCCCCTGTTCTTCCAGACAGGTCACCAGGAAGCTGAAGCGGTTCGCGGAGGACAAGCGGCTGTCCACGCCGGACAAGGCCAACATCCGAGACCTGTCGCAGATGCTGAAGAAGATGCCGCAGTACCAGAAGGAGCTGAGCAACTACTCCACACACCTCCACCTGGCTGAAGACTGCATGAGACAGTACCAGAAACACATAGACAAGCTCTGCAAGGTGGAACAGGTAACCGAGTCTCAATGCGCATGTGAAAAATCATTTTATTATTTTATTTGTGTGCATTTGGAACATTAAGTTGCATAGCAACTTATTATTATTGTTGTTATTATTATTATTATTATTATTATTATTATTATTATTATTTATTATTATATTATTATTATTATTATTATTATTATTATTATTTTCAATTATGGTTCAAGATTATTTCAAGATTACATTGTGACTTCCAGTCGCCTATGGCTGTGAAGTAAAGCACAAATTCATTCATTTCAATAAAATACATAATGAAAAATAAATAAACAAATAAATAACTTATTTGTTTACTTGTTTACTTATTTGATTATTTATTGTTGCGCATTTAATTGGAAGTCGCAATGCAATCTGTAAATAATCTTTAGTAATTCTTGTAGGACCTGTCCATGGGTGGGTTCACTGCGACGCTATGTGCTACAGGTGTTAGAAAGTTTCCTTCTGTATAGGGAGTTTAAGTCTCGTCTGGTGATATTTCCGGTGACAGGTGAAAGAAGTCTGGCTCGCGACAGGTTTTTTGTGACATCATATTGGATTTTTGTGCATTTAGACTTTTAGCCAGTTTATATCACTGGATATTAAATGAATCACATGTCTACTTACACATCATATTCCGAAATTCTATAACATGAGTGAGATCATTTTGACCTGGCTATGGAGTGGGTTCACTATATGGAACGTTCTGTAACTTTGACTTGCGACTGTGTTCAGGACCTGGCTATGGGCACAGATGCCGACGGAGAGAAAGTCAAGGACCACATGAGGAACATCGTCCCCATCCTCCTCGACCAGAACATCACCGCCTACGACAAGATACGCATCATCCTGCTCTACATCATCCACAAAGGGGGTAAGAATCTGACCCTGGAGTGTCTCCAGTTTATCCTCTGCACATCCCTGTTTATTTCATTGGACCCTGATTCTAACCTTGTGTCATCTCTGCTTACTTCCTGATTCCTCACCAACAACCCACCACCACCCAGTCCACCAACCCCTTATTACATCCTGTTTATTTTCCAATACTTTTCTTCTTTGAATTTTCATATCCTCGTTTATTCTCTCCCCAACCCTGTATCCCGCAGCGACGTTAACCTCCATAATCACTCACCCCAACCCTGTTTAATTCTTGTTTATTTTCCTACTTTTCGAAGTTTAACTTGGTCACATTTCCCTCCGGAGGAGAATCTGGCCAAGCCTTGTCACATATTCCTGTTTATTTTTCTTCCTTTCAACAGTTTAACTGTCACATTTTCCCTTTACCATTGTTATATTTGCCCCACACATCACAGAAAAAAACGTCTGGCCAAATCATGTCCTATATCTGTGTCTATTTTCCTTCTTTTCGAAGTTTAACATTTTCACATTTCCCCCCAGGCATCATGGAGGAGAGAACCTGGCCAAACTGCTGCAGGATGCACATATCCTAATGATAACAGTTTAACCTCGTCCTATTGTCTCTGACTTTAACATTGTCACATTCTTCTCACTCTCAGGCATCACAGCAATGCACAGAGATCTGTGTGTGTTTTCTACTGTCCCAGGTATAACATTGTCACCTTTCCCCAGGCCACGCTGCTCCAGCATGCACAGATCTCAATGATATGAGTTCAACATTGTCATATTGTCACCAATTGTCACATTTTCCCCAGGCATCACGGAGGAGAACCTGGCCAAATTGCTCCAGCATGCACAGATCTCAATGATATGAGTTCAACATTGTCATATTGTCACCAATTGTCACATCGTCGCATTTTCCCCAGGCATCACGGAGGAGAACCTGGCCAAACTGCTCCAGCATGCACAGATTCCGATGGAGGAGAAGTGCATCGTGACCAACATGCAGAACCTGGGCATCCCCATCATACAGGATGTGAGTATCTTGGTGCGTGTCGGCTCGGCAAGTTGCTCAAAGAAATTACTGCATGTAATAAATACACACATCGATGTTCATTGCCACCCCATGTTTCGGTGTCTTGTATTAACATTGATTTTAATAACAAAATTTAGAATTTTAGTGATTTATCAATTTATTTTCTTTTTCGATATAGATCTATATATTTTTTAAATATTTCTTTTTCTCCCCCAATTTTTGTCAATCTTAAATAATTTGGTTGGTCTTAGTCCAGATTTCCTGTAGTGATCGTGTTTTCATGCAAACAGCAAAGACAACTTTTTATTTTGATATATATGTGCTTGAATTATTGATATTTATGCACATGTGCCCTTTAATTTGAACGTGGCTTTGCGGGTTTCTCTGGATCGACTAGGTTTTATTGATTCTCCTCCCACAAGATACCCAGACATCGTGAAATAATTACTATAATGAAGTATATTCTCAATTGGGCATATTTGTATGCCACTAATTTCTTTTGTTTCGATATTATTTAATCGAGATACTTGCTGTTGCAAAACTATTAATTTGTGAATTTTCTTTGTAAATGTAGCAAGTATACATAGGATTTTTTTTTAGCCCCAAGTTGATAATGAATTGTGATATTGTTGCCATGTTTACACATATACTAGTACATATTGTACTAATATTGAGTTAATGGTACACTTACCCATAATTGAGATAATGTTGAGATTATTTCAAGTCTTTAGTGGGTTTTTAATTATATTTTTACAGCAGTCATATCCTGATGTACATTATTTGGATAATATTTACATCAAACAATCCTCATATGGAGATAATAGCAACTAAAGCTTCACTCTTTTACGTGATATATTTTATGTTTTTTCTCTCTTGTTACCTGATGCAACGTTAGGCAACATAAATAATTAACATTATTTTTTATGATCTTTAAAACGCCTTTTCACACAATTATGATTTATTTAGTAAATGTAATTCAAACTGCTAATCATGCAGTTTGAAACCAAACCCAAGAGGTTACAAAACTTTATTGAGTATGATTTCATACACAATTAAAATTTTCACTGAACACTTCTGAACAATGTCATGCATGGGTGAAATCGTCCCACTGTGACATCTAGCATTAATTAAATAATTAATACTGAACAAATCTTTTAGTTGAGCATGAAATCGTACTCAAAAGGTTTCCTGTTCCTTGTCAATATAGCAATTGTTCTTTTAAGTACAATACTCAAAATTATTTTCGCCATGTGTGATATACTCTACATTGATGCTCATACAACTGCTCTGACCTTGCTCTGACCTTCGACACCAGGACGGCTCTGAAGGAGGGAAGGCCAGCAAGGCTAGCTCTGCTCTTAATTTAGTCTTGTGTGGAGGGGTGTGTATGTTGAAGTGTTTGGGTGTGGTCACTGGGTGACAGGGCAGACACATGCTTTAAGAGGGAGCAAGACGGATTTAAAAATAATAAAACAGTTAAAGGTGCACTGCTCTCGTTTCATTTTGCATTATTTCTGTTTTTAAAAAAAGTGGAATATTATTTTGATTTTCCGTTGTATTTTATTTCGTTCTGTTATTAGCTGTGAGGTTTATCTCTGTGTATTACTTGATTTTTAGCATAATTATTATTATTATTATTATTATTATTAAGGTAATATGATATTGTTATCAGGGCTCTATACTAATATATGCACGACGTACAGGTACAAGTTAAATTGCGCTGCTGGCATCCTATTTTGTAACATATAGTAACTTTGGGGCCTTGCCACTTGCCCTGACCAGCCCTGGGGACAAGTAACTCAAAATGTTAGTCTAGAGCCCTAGCCCCCGTTTCACGATGGTTTCCTAACTATTTAGGAGCTCCTAAACATATTTAGGAGCTCCTAAGCGTTTCACGACGACATCACAAGTCTTATTCCTTCATAAATCTACATCTAACTTAGGAGGTGATAAACTGGGTCCTAAAGTTAGGAGCTCCTAAAGTTAGGACACCGTCGTGAAACGGGGGCCTGGTTATGTTCTAAAGAGGCGTGTATGGGTGAAACATTCCTGCTGCAACGTAAAGCACTATTTATTCATTCAAAGAAGTAAAGATAAATCGAGTACCGTGAATTTTGATCGACAGAAGCAACTGCAGTTCTTCTATACATAGAATTCCAGTAAATGTTACCAAAAGTTGGACAGTTACTTTTCCTATTTATTGTGTGAATACCATCAAATTAAAGTTAACTAAAAGTAATACCCGGTACTAGGGTGGGAGAAAATGCAATTATTTTTGCGTATTGAAGTTCACATTATCCATATTTGCAGTCATACATTTCACAATGAGTAACTTAAAAGTGCTGAAATTATATAGTTTAAAAAAAAATAATTATAGTCCTGACAAACCTGAATAAAATACAAGGGAAATGTAATTTGTTTTTATGATTTTACGTTCTCAAATCTCTGAAATCTTTTCAACAATATGATTTGGGGCATGCCTCTTTATTTTAGTTTCTTTTCATTTGCATGTTGACATATAATGTCATCAGCATTAGGTTTTCTGAGAATAAGCCACATAACAAGTTCAGTGATTTGATTAGAATTACAAAACAGGCCCCCAAATGAAAATGTTTTCAAAAGATTCTGTCATCTCGGAGCCAGGTTTTCTATTTAGGAGAATGTTTCTTTATTCATGTACAGTATATAGATGATTGGGGGTCTATACACAGTGTATTGTTATCTTCCTTGGTTTCTCGGCCTCAGCCATGGCTCCAAAATATATGATCTTAATATTGTAAACCTGTTTATCCTTTCACAAAGCTCTCTTATCCCCTAAGAGACCATAGCGTTCTCTTAGCAGTGCATTAGCTGTCGGCAAATAGAGCGTTATTGTCTCTTAGCGGATAAGAGCGGGGTCCCTGGCATCAATGTTCGCAGAAGTTACATTTCTGATAGGATGCACTGTCTGTAGAGTGGCACTACAGTTATCATCCTTGGTCTGTCAGTACCAGCCGGTGCCGGATGTTACGCGTTTCCTCCTGCCCTAAACTGACAAGTCGTGATGGTAGTGAACGATTCTAGAAAGCTACTAAAATAAAATACCTTTATCATCTAATGTCAAGCTTAAACTGAGTTTGTAGGATTTTTCTCCACCAATAATGCTGATACTGGTAGCGTATCTTTGCATACTTTGTGACGGGATGTCACCTCCAGACACAATAACAAGTTGCAAATAAACAAAATGTAGGACATGTGTTGTGAAATGCTGCTCGTCACCTCTGGGCAAGGGCAGAGAACTCTCACCAGTTGCAGCTCAGTTACCGTACATAACATACGTCATTAGAATCCCAGTCTTAAGAAGTACGGCCGCTAAAAACTACACTGTGACAACGATTCCTACACAGGTTAGTCGTGTCAGGTTAGTCGTGACAGGTTAGCCACTCGTTCACAACAATTGGCGTCGTCGACTTGTAATTTCAACTGCTTGCTCGATTAGGGTATTGATTTTCGTAGTAAAATATTGTCTTGTAGCTGTTGTTAACTTGTCCAACAGGGTACTTTCCAACCACTTTTCCTAAGTTTCAAAGTTAGGATTAGAGTAGATTAATGTAAACATAAAGTGTAGTAAATTAACTACAAACCGTATCTTATAGTTTGGTGTTATATATTTGCATATTTGTTTGGTGTTATTTATTTGTGTTGTTTATTTTATGCATAAGCCGGCTTCGTGGCGTAATGGTTAGAGCGTCGGCCCGGAGTGCGGAAGGTCGCGGGTTCGATCCCCGGTCGCGTCATACCAA